>ML787102.1:191243-214653 GCA_009831015.1 Picea engelmannii
AAAATGGTGGTCATTCATGGCTTTTTATAGCCAAGCATTGGGTTATTATGCAACCTCTTTTGAATGTGAAAAGGGGCTCTTTAGGGCACAATTAGGTCTTTGACCAGCCTCCCACCGCAGATTGAGCTCGGATTTGATGTCAAGTCGACTTGGGAGCTGATCCATTAGTGGTTGGAAGGCTGACCAGCTTCATAAATGCGCCGTTTGTCAGGCGCGCGGGTTTTGCACCCCACAGCCGCGCATATGCACTCCAGATACGAATATGTTGTGCGCGCGCGCGCTCAGTGGGTGCATAACGCTTTTTAATTTTTTGGCCATTTTGCATAGTTTTGACCCTTTTGCTGTGCTGTGGAATTAATCCTTGTGCCATGAATGACTATTTTTCTGTGCTGATGATGCAGAGTTCTTGTCGCCCTGTGCGGACGAAATTTCAGTGATAACAATCATCTCTCGACAATTCAACATTTATTACGCCGAAAGGGGTACATCTATTGACAATGGGCACAATTAATGATCTTTTAGCCTTATTTAACCTTAAACCCTAATCTGATGGCTATCCATTGAAGATGCTAGCATATTCTTAGTCGTCCTCCAAAATTAATGGGATTTATTATTCATAACTTTCTTGCATTTATCAAGGCATCCGTTAACATGTTTACTTTTTAACATTTACTTAATCACATTAAAAAATTACTGTAAGGATATGTAAATGCCACGTTTAAATAATTAAGTAGGATTAAACCGTGCAGCCAAATGTTTCATATTACCACAGACTAATTACAGATTACCACATACGTTTCATATTAGGGACACGGGTTTTCAACCAGTACCTTTTGGCGTTTTTAGCCGCGAGTTAGCGGCTGTGCTAGTCCTTTTTACTATTGTTCAAATTCTTTACTCCACTCTTATATAAAACCTCCAAGTGGAATAAGGTACACAAGGAGGAAGATCATGGTAAGAGAGCATATTGATGTGTACGATAAGAAAAGAGGGACAACCATATATGGAAGAAAAATAACTACGAGAAGTAACCAAGGGAGCCAGTGTTGTGATTGTTTCAAAACTTAAACAACTTTACCCATACCGTATTCGCATCATGTGGATCTTCAAAATCAATCACCGACCATCTTATTCATAGCTAAAATTATTCTTTAATGTGTAGTGGAAAATCAATGGAAGCATTCGATACTTTTCATAAGCGACTGTGAATAAGGCGGGTGTAAACAATGCACCGATATTTGACGAGAAAAAGAGAAAATTTGCACAAGTATGTGACTAGAGAGGGAGCCTTGCAATGCTTTGTCAGTTAAGTCTTGTTGAAAAAAATCATCGTAAAAAATTTCCAACTAACAGATGCGCGTCGCTTACAGTGGTGTGCAAGCTTCAAACAATATCTTATGATAATTGATTCTCAGGAAGAAAGGGAAAGGGAAAGGTAGCGACAGGACTGAGGGTGATTGGATGTGGGACAAGAAAGAGCTGATAGGGTTCGGTGGACCAGATTATACAACAGGGAGAGACATGATGGAGGTCAAGGGATTCATGGATTGAGACTTCCGGAATAACTTATGGAAAGTGGTAAGTATGAGGGGATTTGGACCCCTCAGTGGGAGTTAATCGACTAGTTTTATTTTAGACTTTCTATTTTTACCATCACTATTATGCATGCATGCATTCCTAAGGAAAGCTAACTACTTGATTGCTTTTCTTATTTATGGAATGTTTTTCCCTATATATGAGTGCATTCCACTCATTCATTGTATCATGCTGATCATGATCTATGTATCAATCATCATCTCATTGGAGTAGTGTGAATATATTTTCTCATTATTCCATATTGAATCTCTCTTCCTTTATTTATAAGATTTGTTTGTACTTTCTTTAGCTAGCTCTCCTGTGCAGGTTTCCATGAAACACTGACATGGTATCAGAGCTATGCTTCTTGGAGCAAGCTAGACAAGCCAAAGTATAAGGAAAATTGGGGTTTCGGTGAGCTAAATCCATGGTCGTACCTTTCAATAGTTATTCCTCCAAAAATATTACCATTTTGAGAAAACGACCCATGTGGAAAGTAAAATGACCCATTTTGGAAGCGGGGTTTCAACCATTTGGCGAGATTCTTCATTGTTTTCTCAGAAAGTAAGCCGCAAGATAACCTCCTGAAACTGATATGAATCCGTGGTCATACCTTTCAGCAGTGATTGCTCCCAAAATATTAAGGTTTAGAGGAAACAACCTGCATTGAAAGTAAATCGATCGATTTTGGAAGTGGGTTTTAAAATGTTTGGAGAGATTCCTCAACGTTTGCTCAAAAAATAAGCCGCAAGATCATCTCTTGAAACTGATATGAATTTTCACTTAAAGTGCCCTTTCTACCATGATTTCTTAATTTTTGACTTGCAGATTGAGAGTAAATTTTTAGGGGTTTTTAGAAACAGTGGGAGAGATGGATATGACAACTTTTATACAGTCAAACTTGGTGGTAATCCTCACACCATACAACTATTTTGATTGGAATCCCAAGGCATAATTCCAACTCAGAAGGAAAGGATTGTATAATTTGACGATGGCGACAGAAAACAGAACCTACATCAACGATTAAGAAAATGAGATGGGGGAATCGTGAGGATTAGGCCACAAGACTACTTATTGAGTTACTCTCCACTGATTTACGGTTTCATTTGGCTGCATGCAAGACTCAAAACAAGATCTGGAGCACCCTGGAAGGACTCTTTGGAAAGAAGGATGAAATGCGAGGTCGTATGCTTGAGGTAGAGTTGAGTACCTTAGACCCTAAAAGTTTTGATAATATACATAATTTATTTACTAAATTTAAATCTTTGATTTTGAGCTTGGGTGAATTTGGTAATGATAATTGTACACAAGAGAAACAACTTATTCTAACAATCTTGGCCAAGCTAGGACCATAATACGCTGAATATGTCTCCAATTTCCATTCTGGTAGATGTTTTTTCAAACAAATTGGAAAATGCCTACACTGGTTCAGTGCATTGAGTCTCTTACACAAGAGCAGACAAAATTCATACAGATAGGCCTCATGAAAGATCCCAAATCACATGCACTCACCATGCATGATGGAAAAGGGTCATCCAAATAGAACAGGAAGGAGGGATATTCCAAACCCTTTAATGATTCTTTAGGTTTCAAAGACTCTTCAGATTCCAAGAAGAAGAAGAAGGGAAAGCAGTGCACTTACTGCAATAAACTGAATAATGGAGAATCCACATGCATGAAGAAATAAATCAATTTTATGGCACAAACACTTCAGCAGAACAACCTTGGAAACTTCATTCCAGAGGGAGTCAAGAAGTAGAAGGAAGAATATCTTGCTCCTAATAAAGGTAATCATCCTTCTTTGGTTGCAATTAATTCCTCATCTAATTCATGGATTATAGATTCTGGTGCATCCCATCATATGGCAGTGAAATGTAAAGTTTTCTCTTCCTTGAGTTGATGCTCAAGACCCCCTATTCTCATGGGGGATAATACTCCAGTAGCAGTAGCAAGAGAAGGGAGTCTGGAACTCCACAATGGTAGTTTTGAGAATGTTCTACATGTTCCAAAGCTTTCTATGAATCTACTCTCAATTTATAAGATCACTCACAAAGGTAAAAAGGTTGAATTTACATCAGATTCAGTTTCAATAATTAACATGCATGACAATTCCATCATTGCAATTGGTGAGGTGGATCACAAGTCAAGTATGTATAAAATCACTAATTTTTTTTACGATGACTCCTCTATTATACTTACAAATAAGGATAGTACTTTGCATGCACATGTAGTGTAACATGCATATACTCTTGTTCTTCCATTAGTTTCAGACATCATAGATGATTCCAAACACTTAGATTTTGTACATGGAAATAAGCAAGTAGTACATCTAGATAAGAAGCCAGTGCCGAAGCTTCAACATATGCCCAAGAAGGCACAGACCACACTTCAGGTAGTAGGAAACCTTGCAGAGAATCCATTGGATTCGAGGATGAATCGTTCTCAGCATGACTAGCCTTCTCATGTACTTTCATATTGAGAACTTGCGATGTGCATGCATTGCTATATGGTTCAATCTATTGATCCACATACCTACAATAGGGTTGTGGGAAATCCATTATGGAAAGAAGCCATGTAGAAGGAGTATGATTCACTCCTACACAATCAGACTTGGAATCTGGTTCCACTTCCACAAGAAAGGAATATTTCCAGGTTCAGATGGGTCCACAGGATCAAGAGGTACAAAGACCAATAGGTTGCCAAAGGACTTCATCAGATCCATAAAGATTTTTACATCTTCATGAAGACTTTCAGTGAGTTGAAGTTTCAGAATTTGTGGGATCGTCTTCAAGTGAAGAACATAGTTTCCTAGCAGCTGCCATTTTCTTCTTTTGATACATTATCTTTTGAGGGGGGGTTTTGTTCCCATGTGGTTTTCCCTCTTTCCTCGTTTTTATTCAATGTTCATTAGTTGCATTGTACATGAGTACCTAAAAAGGCCTAGTAGCTAAGACTCATTTCTTACTCCATAGTGATGTTTAGGGGGGGTGTTGATGAAATTTCTATTTTCGACACACTAGTTTAGTGGGAGTTATCTGACTAGTTCTATTTTAGACTTTCTATTTTTACCATCACTATTATGCATGCATGCATTCGTAAGGAAAGATAACTTCTTGATTTCTTTTCTTAATTATGGAATGTTTTGCCCTATATGTGAGTGTATTACACTCATTCATTGTATCATATTGATCATGATCTATATATCAATCATCGACACATTGGAGTAGTGTGAATATATTTTCTCATTCTTCCATATTGAATCTCTCTTCCTTTCTTGATAAGCTTTGTTTGTACTTGCTTTAGATAGATCTCCTGCACACGTTTCCATGAAACACTCACAAGCCTTTCCCGAAAAAAAAATATTATATATATATATATATATATATATATATATATATATTGTTTGTTTGTTTGTTTGTTTGTTTGTTTGTTTATTTATAGAGGAAAGAAACCACTAACATGGACTCAGGTGGGATGGAATTTAGCGTAAAGGAATGCATCATTTTCTTTCCATGCAGGTCTTATGAGTTTGACAAATTTAGGCGTGGAGGAACAACCAAGATTCCAACCAACAGATGTATAGGGTGTGCATATATGATTAATCAAAATCCAAAAGAAATGACCACCAACCTCCAAGACATGCCAACCAACATATGCTTTAGCATAATTGATGAAGGTATTGACTGAATTAGATTTAGGGTTTAGGTTTTGTACCTTAAAGGGATGATTCATGAATTCATCAAATGAATTAATGTTGCCTCTGGGCACCTTTCTATCAGGAACATGATCGTCATGATGCAAAGATGATTCATAACATGGATTAGAAAGCATAAGAATGTCCCTATAATATCTATTATCACTGAAATAAAAATTGTGCACAGGAGGGACTTGCTTGATGTCGCCAAGTCCTTTATCCTCTTTTGATTGAAACAAAGGATTAGCGAAAAATTTATACAAATTAAAATCTTGATTGGACTCATAGATATATGCATTATTAAATTCATGTTGGTTCTCATCAATTTGCATTGACCACTCATTAGCATCATCATCGAATACAAATGTATCATAAGTTGGTTTGACATAATTAGCATAGATTTCTTCATTTGCATAATCAACAATTCCATTGTATGTGTGCAGATAAGAAGCTTGAGATGAAAGGTGATTTTGGGTATGAGGTTTAAGAAGGGTGTGAGAGGTGGATTGGTCATTAAGCATCATGATATAATCATGGTCCTCGTCACATTGAAGCTCTCACAAGTATTTGATTTATTATGATTAGTCCCTAAGAGAGAGGTCTCTCGAGAGATACTCCCAGTATGATTTGAAGATTGAGACTCGAGAAAGGACATGTGATCTTGCAAGCTATTAATGACTCGGATTAAACACGACAACTCCTTGTGTGAATCATAAATACCAAATGAGTAACTTGTTCTACAGTTTTGTTCTTCAAAGTTGAGGCAAGTAGATAGGGCTAGATCTAGGTTTGAACATTCTTTTCTTCCAACCACTATCGGTAAAGAGGGGGAAAAAGTTCATAGTAATGCAACGGATCCACCAAGTTGGTAGGGAGAATGGGAGTAGGAATTAGATTGCACAACTTGATAAAATGAAGATTAAAAGTAAGAATTCTCTCATTATCCTTCATGCCTAAATGATTAAATCTCTTAAGATGCTCATAAGGATTTTCCAAATGACCAAAAGTAGAAGTAAACCAATGAGACAACTCAAACAAGGTAGAGATGCATCCATCAAGAAGGATGGAAAATAAAGAGGCGACATTTCCCTGAAGGGAATTCATAAACAACAACATGCAACTATCATTATTACTCTAAGAATGACACAAGCATTCGAAAATGAACGAAGATGTTCAATCACTGTAACAGTTCCATTGCCACGAAAGAGAGGCAAATTATTTTTGAATTTGTGAGATAAAGGGTTCACCGGGTGAGAAAAATTCAAGGGAATGGGAAAAAACCAAGGAGAATTGTTTAGGTCTTCTTCAAACTCAAACAAGGCATACTTGTGAATGACTTTCCAAGGGTTGGTAGCTGAGACCATGGGGTTACAACCACTAAACATACTTCTGATTGGTTGGTACATTGAGTCCTAGGAAAGGAAAAAGAAAAAGTGAAAGAATTAAAATAAAAACTGGAAACGAACCATTGAACATTTGACCCCGGTATGGTCGCCAAAAATATGTTGACGCCAAAAGACTAGAAAGTCTCAAATGTCAACATTTGAACCTCTCGTCGGGCTAGGCGAGAAGAGAAAGAAAAGTTACTCTAAGATTTAATCCCTAGGCAAGAATGCACATTGAACTCTAGGCCAATTTTCTCCTAACCTATAGTCCAAATATAGATCTCTTTGCCTTGTCAATTAATTTTTTGACAATTTTTAATTTTTATGTGATTTTATGATTTTTTACTATTTACAATTCAATTATTTCTATGTGAGCTTTTATACATTTGAAATAATAAAATAAAAGTTAATAAAAGAAAGACAAATAATAAAAGTAAAAAATAAATCTTTTTGTTTATTTTAATAAAAGCTAAATTAAAGTAAAATTAACGAAAAGATACAAAAGTTAATTAACTATACTAGATTTAAAGTAACTTAATTAAAAAAAAACTTATGACATTAATTTGAAACATACAAAGAAGCAACATTTTCTTAATATAACATTTTATGTTTTTTAATTTATTTATAAGTCACTGTGTAACTTAAAAAGTAATAAAATTAAAACAGTAAAGTAAACAAAAATAAAAGTTTATGCAGATTAACAATTTAAAAACTTTATACACATGATTATAAACAAAAATAAAATATTTTTATTTTTTATTTTTTAAATTTATCTAATTTTTTTCTTTTTTTTCTTTCTTTCTGAAATCAAAATGTAAAATAAAGATGAAGAAAACTAAGGAAATTAAATAAAAATCAGAGAGATATACAAAATGACAAAGAGCTGATTTCCATTGAAAAACTTTCCACACAACATCATAAATTATGGAAATCTTCAAGTTTTTGTGTAGACGAGGGCCAGGTACATGGTCTTTATCACTTCTAGACTCAATGTACAATAGAAAGACCAAGCATGAAGAAGAAAAAGAAATTTCAGACAAGAAGAAATAGAGCCATGATAGTGAATCACAAGGAAAGAACCTGCATAGTAAAAATGAATAGCGTTGAATCAAATCAAACCTTATTACAGCAAACTAAACAAGTAAATATTTAACCCATGAAGGCCAACAAACTCATCCTCGCTTATCCTCTTTGTTGCTTCGCAATACCACTTGTTGCCGATGATTTCGTCAATCTCTGATGAATATGTAATGGAAGAATGAAATGAAAAATCTCTCCCAACATATGACTCTCAAAAAATTCTGCCTAAGTTCTCTCTCAGTTTTATTTCTGAGATCATATATCCTTCAGAAAATTTATGTCTGCCTCCAAATTTCTCCTCTTGAATCCCCTCTGGTAGGCTGTGCGCTGCTCCCTTTAAAGAATTGGGTGAACAGTTTCTTCAGTTATCAATTTTGTAACTGAACTCCAACAGAACATAACCATCACTTAACACGGAAACTAATTTACTTTTGCGCTCTCCTTAATATCTTTAAAATCATTTCCCATCGATTGTTTACGTATGGTTTGATACATGTAACTAATTATATGCAGATATAATTCCAATAGTTCTATTTTCTTTTTTCTTTTTAAAACCGGGAAGACACACTTCAACGTTTAGATATCAACGGTTCGAAACTCACACGCAAACATTCTTGTGTTTCACGTGAATTGCACCATCGCATATATATTCTATCATAGAGTTCAGCGAAATATTGCCAGGAACAACAAGGTATTCTCTCTTTTATCTAAAACAGAGATAAGTGACAGAAGTAATGTATGAACGTTTTTTTCAATGAGTGACAGATGCAAAATCTGAAAGACTGGTATACCTAGTCTAGCACTCCCAAACATATTCCATTTATATATTCTCTTATGTTTAACTATTCTGATTGGCATGTGCATGAGTATCTTGTTCATTAATTAACGCAGTTATAAGAAAATGTTTTATACACTAAGTATGTTTTTTTCTCTGGTTCAACGACTCTGGCAGCGCAAAATTGGCTCGGTTTTTAAAAACATCATACATCTTTATCTGCATGGTTTACGAAATGAATGTTTTCAGCTGGACATTCATTCCTTGCTTGAAAATTGTTAACCCCCAAAAAACGTGTGGTCGTTGTGAAACTCGGATCAATCATCCGTACTCAATACGGATGTCAAATGTAATAAGGCTCTTACTTTACATCGTAAATCGCGTCTAGTATTTTTATAGTATTCAGAGCAACGGAATCATCCTTGCATTGATGATATGTAAAATCTACAGTATAAGGGCAGGATAAACTCATCAAGTTTTATTCTCTCATGGAATGGAATTAGGATATCTTCTTTACTTTCAACAAACAAATCCGCGAAATTCCCTTTTAAAGTCTCTTTCCCTGATTTTGGTGTCAATTCTGGTTGGCAAACACAGCAGGAAATCCTTAAATGGATACTTGCGACTGGTTATCATCTTAGTCTTTATTCGGATCATCCTTTTCCAAGTTCTCGAATGAGATAATTCCATGTAAATACAACGCCTTTGCAGTAGACAATTCCAACTAGCGTGCTCTGAGGACAACTTCACTTCCTTTGGGGACTGTCCATTTGCTACTGAGATGAATATAGGTAAAATATTCCCACTGGATACATCCTCTACTGGAAAATATATTTGATTCTTGCTCATAACCGTAATCAAAACATCTAAAAGAATTTCTAAAAAATATTTTTCAAAACTCCCAAGTATTGGCAGTGGGGCATCCACCAAATTCGCAACCTCTTCAGGAAAAGAAGCTTTAACTCTTACTTTTCCACCAATAGCATGCACCAAAGCATCAGGCGACTCCAAGATGATTCTCTTGCGCCCCTCCATATTGTGAGTGATCCCAACAAGATTGATAAAATTCATATAGTCTTCTGTGCAGGCCATCCTTATAATAGGCGATGAAGACACTCGAAGAGCATGCGAGAACTCATGATACCTGCATATGTAAATGGTAGCAATGCATCACCGTGTAAAGTTAGAATCCATCTTATGAGTCTGTTAAAAGGAGGTCTTAGTATTCCAATGCATTGACTTTGGGAATGACAACCCTTACAAAATACGTGGCAAGTCTTCGGCTAGAACCTGTATAGCTAGTTTTTCTAATATAACTGAACTCAGTAATATTATTAATCCTCGATGCAATTAGTGCTTGTTTGGTTTTACATTATAAGAATGCCAAAAATTAAAGAGTCATCATCTCTCGACATTTATCCTTTTGCATGTTGTTCAAATTATTTACTCCACTCTTATATAAAACCTCCAAGTGGAATAAGGTACACAAGGAGGAAGATCATGGTAAGATAGCATATTGATGTGTACGATAACAAAAGAGGGCCAACCATATTGGAAGAAAAATAAATACGAGAAGTAACCAAGAGCCACTGTTGTGATTGTTCCAAAACTTAAACAACTTTAACCATATTGTATCGTGTGAATCTTCAAAATTAATCACTGACCATCCTATTCATAGCTAAAATTATTCCTTAATGTGTAGTGGAAACTCAGCGGAAGCATGCAAGACTTTGCGCAAGCGACTGTGAATAAGGCGGGTGCAAACAATGCACCGATATTTAACGAGAAAAAGAAAAAAATTGCACAAGTAGTGTGACTGGAGAGGGAGCCTGGCAACGCTTTGCTAGCTAAGTCATGTTGACAAAAATCATCGTCAACACCGTGGAGATATTGTGTAGGTTTAGGATGACAAATTGTAGGTCCATGTCCACGCGTCTAGTCATAAATTGGAGAAATATTGATGAATCATATTCAAAGACATTAGACCCCACTGTGTATCATCAATTAATTGGATCGCTCATGTATCTGGTCAATACTTGACGATATATCATCTTTGCAGTAAAGTCTTTGAGTCACTTCATGGTGGACCCTTAGAGAGTACATTGGATAGCTGGGAAGCATGTGCTTCACTAGCTTAGTGGTACAGTGGAATACAAGTTTTTATATGAGCGTAGTGGTGGAGTGAGATTCACATGATTTACAAATGTTGATTGGGCATGATGTGCAGAGGATAGAAAGAGTACTTCTGGTTGTTGTTTTATCATTGGATCGGGTATCATTTCCTCGTTCAACAGGAAGCAAAAATCAGTGGCATTAATCTCTACTAAGGCGGAGTATATGGATGCTAGCTTGGAAGAATGTGAGGCATTGTGGCTTTGGAAGCTACTCTTGGGATTGTTCACGCAAGAGCTAGAAGCTACTATGATTCACTGTGATAATCAAATTTGCATCAAGCTCTCTGAGAATCCGGTGTTTCATGATTGTAACAAGCACATCAATATTAGGTATCATTTCATTTGGGATTATGCACAAAGAAGAGTCGTGAAACTTGATTACATACAGACTAATGAGAATATGGAAGATATTTTCACCAAGGCACTGAACAAGAAAAAGTTTGGAAAGTTCAGAGATCGGATGGGGTTGAGAAATAATCCCTTCTTCGCTAAGAGGGAGTGTTGAGATTGGATAGCAAGGAAGGTCTTAACCATGCATGACATCCTAGCATGGAGGAGGACAATGAAACTTATCCAAGTTGATGGGTTAATCTTTTTCTTAAAATTGTACTTAGGAAAAAGTACATTAAATGGGTTATATTTTAATGTTGACTTAATGAGTACTTTTTATAAAGTTAAAGTGAGAAACAATTTAAGTTGTGGTATTTTAATCTTGACCATTGGTCTCATAAGGTGTATGAGGATCAATCTTGGCCCTCCATCCTTTTGGATATAGGGTTTCTCACTTGCTCATTGAGTAAAAAGGAGATCAACTTGGAGAGGGGTGCATTATGCACAAGAGAGAGACAATTTTTGAAGAAAGAAAGAGGAGAATTTGTAACAACCTCTATGTTACATCATATAAATACATGAGAAACAATCTATTTTATTTTGAAACATTAATAAGAATCATTAGAATAGGACAAACATGAGAAGACATCATTAGAATAAGTGAAACATCAAATTAACATACTTCAGTCAATTGCAGTCAAATTAATGATAATAACATATATCAGTAAAACGCATTATGCTTCTCTCAATTCATTTGAAAACTAGATTTAGATACTACATAAAGCATGAAGGATTCTTTCACTTCACATAAAATGAAATACAACTACCCACCCAACCTATCCTGCAAGGTTAGGACTTCCAAGACACATAATCAACGTTCAAGTCTAGGATTCGTTCGATTGATCTTGACCATTTAAGGTATCAATACTGGTGACTGTTATGATGAACAAATAAGTGTCTAATTCCCATAATTTCAATTCATTCAACAATTTACATATAAATTACAATGTTCTTAACTACCTTTCTGTAAACAGAGAATATCTGGTAACATGGTTACTTCTTCATAACATCATTGCATATAATTAAATAATTTATCACATTACGTATTTAAGGATAGGAAGAAATTCTAGAAACATGAAGACAATAACCTTAAACAATAAAACATAATCTTTTAGTCAATGATCTACCATCTACAACAATTTTAAATCACTTAGATACAGTGAAGAAATAATCTATAATTGGGAGAGAGAGTTTGTTCTAAGGAGTTCAAGTTCTGTAAAAATCATTAAGCTTCTCCTTAGATTCCATGATTCCACACTTCCATAGTCAACTCTAGAAGTGTGTAGAAAATATCCTCGAAGCCAAAGTTTAGAAAAAACAGACCTTGGTATACGCAAATATTCTCTCAGTCGGGCAGAGGTCTCTAACCTTTGGAACTACAAAGCTCAGAAGAGGCAGTGCGAACAAACAAAGGGGAGGCATGATTTAGGCACTTGACAAATTAGAATCTAAAACTTAAGAGGGATTCATTAAGAGATATAGAGTTCAACTCAAGGTAAATATCAAGAGCGACAAGGGTGTAGGGTTCAAGGAGGGGTCAAGACCATTTAGTAAGTGAAATCTATAGTAGTCGTCAGATTTGGGAGTTGCAGAGGAGGGTTGTCGAATCAACATCCAATTAAGTCCCAGTCATCAGATCTCAGCAAGGGTAGATCAATTATGGGGAGTCATTGTGGGATAAGAGGGTCAATTTAACTATCGTGTCAGTTTTGGTTGCACAATCCACACAGGTCATTGATCATTACCTACAAATAGATAAACGATCAACATTGGTCACCCTATCAACGAGCACGTCAATTGCAAAAATTGAGAGAGGGTTTAAATATTGTGCTAGTCGAGGTTATGCAATTCGCCCAAGCGATCGATCTTCAAGATCGATGAAATCAAAATCGTCGAATTAACTCGTCGATTAGCACTCAAGAAGATGGGTTGAGGTCATAGCTATCGATCATATGAATAGAGGACAGAGGCCCTTTGGGCTAGTTGACAAGGAGGGAAGAACCATGAAGTACTGAAGCTCTGAAGTGATCTACATCGTAGATCAGTGAGTGTTTTCTAACCATTGGATCTTTTAATCTTTTTGGGTTAAAGGTGGATGGTTAGATAAAGTCAAGATTATCGAGGTTTAATCTTTGAGGAATCTCACTCTAGGAGAAAAGGAAAGTGGAAAAAATGAACAACCTAGATTCCTGAACCCCAAAATGAATCTGGACCATTGATCCATGATTGATCACAGTTGTTGTATGAAATATGAGTGGAAGGAAAGAATAAGAACTTCCATTGATGACCACTTCAATGCTAACCACTCTGGCGAAAAGAAGTCCAGAACATGTAAAAATACTCAAAGGTCGAAGCCCCGAAGTCATGAAGTAAGGCACGTGGAAACACAATGAGAACCCATGTCATCATAGTGCACGTCAACAAGATCACATCAGCAAGAACACATGGTGCAATTAGATAGTGACAAGTGTCAAGGTCTAGTTGGCACTTTAGGTATGAAAGTTATGAATCAAGGTGACATGTGGAAGCCACTCATCCAGCCACATCAACAGTGACATCAATAGCTATGTCACTTCGAGAGATTTGAATCCAAAGTAAACACAGGTCTCCAAAGAGTCAGATCTCAAGAATCATTTCTAACCATAGATTGAAGAAAGGTATAGGGACGATTGATTTGTGAGTTAGTTGGATTCGACTCTCAGCTAAGTTAAGAGATAAAGTAAAGGGATATGAAGGCCATAAATTTTCAAACTTTTGGAGTAAGGGAGATCTGTAGATATAGAGAACAAACAAGGCTCGTTTATCTCAAGAAGACTTAGTCCTTCATAGGTTTCGATAGTTTGACAATCTAGAGGAAAGGAGTGGTTGTTGCAAAAGGCGATGAACTCCTCGAGTTTCGAAATCTAGAGTAAACAAAAACCGTTGAATTTAAGAGTGTAAGCCGTTAGATATACGATCTCTTCAACGGTTCAGTGGTCCGGGTGAATAGTCTAAGGTTTTGGAAGAGGGAAAAACACGAAGTCCGAAGTTCCGTAGTGGATCTCCACTGTATAATATCATGCTAAGAGCACTCCACCAGCCATTAGATCAATTTTTACAAGTCAAAAAAAGGAGGGTGGTACGGCTAGGTAACTTAAAACTATTGGTAAACTCATCTTATGACCTGCTTCGTCTAATTAATACTTTGGGAGAAGGGAGTGTTGAGTTTAAAGAACCTTTAGAGTATCAGAGTTCTAGAGGCCCGAATAATGCCCTTCTTGACTAGCACTAGGTTTTGTCTCCTGGTCACATGCATAACTTGGTTTAGGAAAAAAGGCTAACACCAAAGAAAGAAGTAAGTAAAGGTTATAAGTCTCGCCCAGACACCCCTAGATCCCGAAGTTGAAATTTAAGATATTATGGCACATGGATTCCTCACTACTAACAATTAGGTTTAACCCAAGATTTAAGAGGAACACAAAAATTCGTGTAAACCACGATTGAGAATCCACCATTTGACAAAAAATAAATATCATAACTAAACTACAAATGACCAATGAGAAATACATTTTAAATGTCCTAACATAATCCCCTTAAACTCTGATCAACATATTTAGGTTAGTATGAAAAATACAGACTTAACCATAAGCTATATGAATATATATTTCTCATTAAACAAGGAGGATGAGACCTATATACAGAGTTTGGAAAAAATCTAAAATTTACAGGGAAGATTTAAAATATAACATTGTCTCTATTAATTGTTTTCTAGCAAACATAACACTTGCAATTCAGACCTTCCAATTATTCTACAATGAGTCTATCCATCTACTATACCGATTCTCTCATAAAATAAATAAATTCATCTTATAAATACCAGAAATCAATGAAACATGTGTGTTGAAGATGTCCTTTAAGACCTTGCGCTCCTTCCTTTCTTTTCTTTCTAATCATAGAGACTTCATCGGTACCTCCCATCCAACGCTAGGGGTACTCTTCTTCCCCCTTATCCCCCATAAATACACAATAGCTTCCAGGCTTGCCTCGCAAGGGAAAGCTTCCACTATTTCCACAAGCCTAGAGTCCCAACTCTCACAAGTAAAAACACAGTCAAACAAAACTTCGACAGCATAGCATTGCCCTCCCAGGGTCTGATCCCCTTTCCTTCTACGTCGATTTATTTGTAGCATTATTTCTCACGAACATTTGTCACTCATGCATAATTCATTAATTTTTAGAATTTCATTTCAAGGATTATTCATCCACTTCAGGTTTCATATTCTCCCCAGGTTGCACAAGAAATTTCTCTTTTATTTTTCTTTAAAAGCCCCCCTTCCTCACACTTCCCCATGTGTTCCTAAACTTCTTCTTAGTTATATATTATTTTCCCCAGTCCCCTTAATTAAATGTTGTCTCCTAACTAGGTTTTAGTTAGGGTTGGCTTAGGAGTCTTCTTAGTTAGGCTAGGGTTGGTTGACTCAAATTCTATTCTAATCACAACCCATTCTCTCAAGTTGTAATTATTTTTAAACAAGGGTTTATTTTTATAATTTCATGCACCCTTATGTATTGTATCAATTCTTTAGGTTCTTACTTAACTATTTCCTAACCATTGATTTCCTTCAAATCTTTACTCATGTCACAATTCAATTAGCCCCTTTATTTAAAATTTATGGTTGGCTTTGATAATTAATGCTCTAATGTTTAATTAATTGTTTAAGTCTATCAAGGTCAAATCATTCCAATGTTTTATAGGCCAACTATGTTTATTGACTTAGGTTTCAATTGTGTGATGTGCCCTTCGAGATGCATCCTGTGCTCCAAGGGTGACACTTGCGTTGACTTGTTTTTGGAATTTTTTCCAACCCCTTGGAGTCAAAACTCCATTCGTTTCAACTTTTGAGAGACTAAGGGATTCTAAGGAATAAAGAACCCACATTATTTCACACCCCTTAGAAATCTATGTGAGATATTGTCTCAGTCTTTGGCGCGAGTGCTAGTAGGTTGTGACGGGGAATCTACCACCCCTCTCTTTCAATATCTATTTTTTTGTGCAAGGCCCCTTTACTCCTTATGTGATTCAGATTAGCAAGCATCATCAAGCCTGCATCCACTAACAAAAACAATGTCAAAATCCATATATATAAATCATACTAAAATCCATCATACATCATAGGTGCATAATAATGAAATACTTAAACAATACAATCCACTTCTTGACTTAATCCAGAGTCCAAGGAAACCCTTTGATGCCACCGACATCCATAGCCTGTCATGTGTCCTACACACTCAAGATGACCTGTCAAATAACATGTCAACACACACACACACACACACACACACACACANATCAAGCAACTATAACACCTCAACATCATCATATATAACACAAAATATGAATCAAATCACAATATTCCATACCCGAATCACTTGCAAGCAAGTGGCCTCCAAGAATAAGTCAATAATGGTATGCTCAATACAACATGCTGTTACATAATTTCTTGAGGGTATGGAGAGAGAGTTTGCACGGAGACAGAGGAGGATTCTACACTGAGATTGGCACACATCTTCAACATTGCAGAGGTGTTTTGCTACATATCTGATCTGGAGGATTTGCATAAGGGGGCCATAAATTTGTTGAGGATGTTTTGTATTTGGTTGGGATGATTTTATTGTAATAGATCTCTATATTTTCTTGCTCAATGATAATAAAATCCAAATCTACTACACTGGTTTTCCCTCTGTGGTTTTTCTAGGGATGAATTGTCCAAAAATTACTTATGTACATGTGATGTGATTGTTGTTATCTTTCACTGTTAAGTTCCTGGTTATTATTTTTTGTTGTGTATTATTTATTTATCAAGAAAACTTCACAGAATCAATTAACAAAAAAAATAATTGATTTAATGAACTGGGTTTGAAGAAAATTCACAGTGGCAACTTGTGAATTTCATGATAAGTCAACTTATGGGAGGAATAAATTCCTCATATGAAATCTACTTTAGGAGATATTCATTTCATTGGAAATATATCCATGTGTATAATAACATGGAGAGGCTCGAACTTTGTTGACAAATTTTTGACCCAAAAAATGTTCATTTAAGGCCTTAAACAGGATCCAAAATTTTGTGTATCCCAAACTGTCATGAACCTATAGGATTCTTGTTTAGATCTTGCAATAGATTACCCGAGGGTGTGAAACTCCACTATGGTTCTTACTTGGTTTCTTGGAAAATAAAGAATAATTCATCCAGAGTACACCTCTTCGCCTAGAGCATACCCATACTTCATTCTAGGCTACAGGCGAGTAAAACTCCTACTCTAGTGAAACTCTTGTATACTTAGACAATTGTTAATAGTTTCAAAGTTAGTCATATATAAGCATACATTCATGAACATGAGAAACCAAGAGAACAACTATAGAAAAAACATAACAAATGAAGACAAACACAAAAATAGTGGGGGACAAAAAACATTCCTAACACTCGGCTAAGTCTTTGCTATTGTGAAACCATTACAATATGAGTACTACCAAATTGGTTTACAACTTTGGCAGAGTCAAATGACCTACCTCACCTCAATTTTTTTTTTTGGAAATTGTCTTCACAACTAATGCAAACCCCCCTTAGGGCTCTCGTGACCTCTCGGTCTAGGATCAAATTACACAGGAGTCGAAGTGGGTCTCGAGTCCTCACAGAACCCTTATAAATTTTACCATGGGCCTTTACTTTGCTTTTGCAGGTCCACACAAACCTGTTGGGTGCTTACTCTAAGCCCATTTCTCTTTAGAATCGAAACCATAGGTGCTAGCCCCTTTTTCCTAGTGGGACCTCATGTGACCTCAGGCTAGAACCGGGAGCTAACCAAAAGGTGTTATCCAGAGCTCTAGAACTTAGACACTCCAGAGGATTTACAAACACAATACTCTGGACCCAAAAAACTTTGAACTCGTGAAGGGACAAAATCCAAAGATCTAAAGGTTGATGTTTTCCTCGGATCAACGGTCCATGTTCACTCCATCCTCTGGGCTTCAAAAATTTTCCAACCTCAACCAAAAGTTCTCTCGAAGAGATGACTTGGAAAACTCTTGAAGAGTTCAGGGATCAATGGTCTACACTCCTCCTATAGCCAACGACTGTGATCAACTCTAAAACTCTGGGCTTCGTGATTCCTCACTCCAACTAACCTCCAAAATCCCAAGCTGTTAAATGTCGAATTTGGCAGAGGGAAGAGATCTATGTTCCACTTTTACCCATCAATCAATGATCAATATTGACTCCAGGCTTCCAGACTTTGGAGAATTCTCTACTCTGCAGAGAAAAAACCGATTTCTCATGGAATGTTGAATTGCCAAACCACTCAAGGATCCAACAACTCACACTCTCCCAGTGATATATGGTGTAGATTCACTCTGGGACTTTGGAGCTTTGGGGATTTTTCCTCACTTATAACAACAAATTAAAAACTATTGGAACAACGAATTCTGAAGGACTTGGGTTTTTAACAATCGTGCTCCTTCTATTTCATCCAACGACTATGAGGGATTATGATATCTCCCAACCAAATATCATCCACTCAATATTAAAACAAAATGGATTCCTCCTCTTGAGTATTTACTCTTTCTATCCCTCCTTGAGGTTTTTCACTTAAAGGACTTGAACCTTGGCGCACACTTGTGCTTCGCTCCTGAGCTTGGGACTTAAAAGAAGTCACCTACTCACTCCTTGCACTATCTCTCCTCTGAGCTTGGGACTTGAAAAATTCTCTTGTGCACTCCTTGCACTATCTCTCCTCTGAGCTTGGGATTTGAAAAAGTCACCTACGCACTCCTTGTACTATTTCTCCTTTAATATTGGGACTTGAAAAAGTCACTTGCACACTCCTTGCGCTATCCCTCCTCTGAGATTTATTAACACTTAACAAAGTGTCGACTCTGTGCACTCTTTGCACTAGTCTCCCCTTGATTCGAATTTATGAAGGAATGAAACAGAATACACAAATAACCATGAATACAAATATGCAACAGACATAACACTTCATTTCATTAATATCAAAGAACTAAAATTTGTTTACAGACATAATAGAAATGAACTAGCTAGGGTGTTGGTAGCTCATCTCTGAGAAGAGATGTGGCAGTTACAGGCCTCTGAACTATGTGTTACAATGAGGCTTGAAGGACTAAATATTATTGATAAACAATGGAAACCCTAAACATCTAAAAACCTAACCCTAGGAGATGAACCACCGTAATATGGGCCTCATCGGGGTAAATTGGTACATCAATTTCCTGGGGTCGTAACTTTGGCATATTATCTCTGTTTGATGCATATGATACATCATTAGAAATATCTATTTGAGGAATACAACTACTAACAACAAGTATCATGGTCCAAAAATAAGTGGTATTTTCCGACCGGACCATGCCCAAAAACGTCATTTAGGGCCTCAAAATGGCTCTGGAAGTTCAGGACCCGAAAAACTGCCAAAAATAGTAAATTGTGCTACAATTAAGGAAACTGAAAAAATGAAAGAAAAAATGGTGGGGGTCCAAGTGGAATAGGTCGGTGGCCACCAATATCCACCTGGATCATTCATCCCCCCTTAGGAAGAAATGTCCCCCATTGCATTGAGTTCCTCCATGAGATGAGGAAACTTTTGTTGAACTTGGTCCCTGGTGAGCCACCTTCCCTGGTGAAGGAGTTGGCTTGCTTTGAGAACTCGATATAGTCAGATCCTCTACTAGCGGGTGTTCTTGATCTGTGTGTCCATAATGCGATTAGTTGTGGATTTTTCCATGCAATCTGGGTTTAACTTTGTTGGTGTGAGTTGTTCTCCCATGTCAGATGTGTCCAGCAGAGGTGAAAAGTAAGGTCGAAGGAAGTCCACATTGAACACTGGGTGAAAACCAAGGAATGGTGGGATATTGAGCTCAAAGGAATTTTCCCCTACAACCTTGGGGATGGTGTATGGACCATATCGGAGTGGGTGAAGCTTACGGTGGGGTCCAACGAGGTGCTCCTTCAGTAAATGTAGCCACACTTTCTCACCCACCTGGAAGTTTTGTTGCACCTGATGTTGATCATATCATTGCTTGTACTTAGCATTGGCTCTGTCTAATATGTCATCAACCTGATGGTGAATGTGTTGAATGCGCTCAATGAGGTTGTTTGCCTTGGAAGCTTCAGACTGGACATGAGTCGAATCAGCATGAGTAGTTGCAAATGGTATGGCTACGTCAATGGGATGTAGTGGCTGGAATCCCAAGCCCCCCTGAAAGGGGATGTGGTCAGTTGAGCTATGGAGGGCTCGATTATAGCTATGTTGTACATAGGGGAGGCTCTCATCCCATGTACGTGGATGCTTTGAGTTTTACATGCGCAAAATGTGTACGATCATCTTATTGACGACCTCTGTCTAACCATTAGTTTGAGGATGGAAAGTTGTGGACTTGGTGAGCTTGGTGTCTATCATTGACCAAAGGGTGGACCAAAATGTACTGAGGAACCTGCTATCCCGATCTGAGATGATAGACTGTGGGATCCCAAAGTGTACCCACACTCGTTCAAATAAGTTTTAGCAGTGGCTTCTGCTATGATATTCTTCTTGCAGGTTTCCATAATGGCCATCTTTGAGAACCTATCGATGACCATGAAAAAATAGTCATTGGCATGCTTAGTAGAAGGAAGGACTGACATGTAATCCATGGAGATGGATTCCCATGGTCGACTAGGGGTAGGTAGTGGAGTATAGAGCCCTTGATTCTTGATGGTTGGTTTAGCAATAGTGCAGGAAGTGCATGATCTGATGTACTTCCCGACATCCTGTCGAAGGTTTGGCCAATACAAAAACTTCTGCAGTATTGCCACTATTTTATCAACCCCAAAATTCCTAGTGACCTGACTATAGTGCACTTCCCAAATCATCTTGACATGCTCACTTGAAGGAACACAAAGGTGTCCTAGGTGACATAGTAGTGCATCCTATAGGTGAAAATTTGGAACTTGGTTACCCTCCAAGAGCATCTTGTATGGTGGCCAAAATCTGGATCACTCTTGTAGAGAAGAAGCCAATCAGAAGTCTCATGCCCACAACAGTTGAGCATGGTGGTTATCGCCATGATCAGTGGTCGGATGAGGCATTCTGCAACATTATTGGTGGGTGAAATCACGAAGGTGGGTTACACTTTCGTGACAATCAGGTCTCCAAAATTTCGAAAAACATTTTTTCGGTCGAACTAATAATCATTTTCAGTCGAAAGATATTTTTTTCAGCCGAACTATTTTTTGGCCGAAACAATAAACGTCAAATCGAACGGTGCAATAACCGCCCCCTTGATTTGCGTGTACAAATTTGGTCGACCATATATTTTCTTTCTGGCAATCAGTTTTCGGTCGAACAATTGTTCAGCCGAACTATATTTCGGCCGAAAAATAGTTCGACCGAACTATTTTTCGGCCGAAGATTTGTTCCACCAAACAATCTTTCAGCCGAAATATTTTTTATATATTAACCACACATTGATTTAGGAATGTTTAAAAAAAATTTGTTGTCGTTTGTTGTATGTTGTGTTTGTCGTTTGTTGTATGCTGTATGTTGTCGTTTGCTGTATGTTGTGTGGTTTTCGTGAGGAGGTCGCGAGGAGGTTGCTGTATTAATTGTCATGAGGAGGTTGCTGTATTCGTTGTCACCGAGGAGGTCGCCGAGACGTGAGCGCAGCTGAGGTCGGCACCGGGGTCATCGTTGCGTTGAGGTAAGTTTCTAAACCGTAGCTTTAGATTTGTTTTAAAAGTATGATTCGACTGTTTTAAGTTTTTAGCTGGCCAGCACTACGACTACCAAAGAATGCCCAGAATCAATCTTAATCGCAACCGGTTAGAAAGCCTTTCACTTCGCTCGGGCTCTTGAAAATCAGTAACAAGCCGAGACACCGTCTCGGCTTGTTTCATAATACTTCACTCACCCGAGCATTGGCGGGTGAAGTGTTATGAAACAAGACGAGACGGTTCTTTCCTAACTCAGATCCATAGACTCTTTTATAGCCTCTGGTTGAGAACCTTCCTTCTTATCAATCCATACTGTACCTTATTTGACTTTAGCCTTGTTTTTAATGAAGCCGAATAATTTACATAAATATCGTCAGAGGAACAGTTCGTAGGTGGTTAGATTGAATTGGCATTTTCATAAATATGAATTAAGCGTATGTTTATAGCCTGTTTTTCACTCGATTTATGGAAATAGGAGCCTTTGGGTGAGTGCTACAAAGGACTTCACAAAAAGAATGTCAAGCTAGACAGTGTTGAACATTGGGTTTGATATGAACACAAACTCTCGAATTATACAGTTAAAGAGTATGGTCATTATCCATTTCAACAATGATACATTGCCTCCACTCCACTCTCAAGTACTGAAGACATCACGCCTACACAATGTGGTGGAATTAGACATATCAAGGCACTCCCATCTGATCTCATCCGATTGGACATGAAAATAGATACCAAGAGTTCATAATCAGATACTCTCATCCAACTGTCTAGGAAAACAGATACCGAGAGTTCATAACAGGCACTCCCATCCGATCTCATCCAACTGTCTAGGAAAACAGATACCAAGAGTTCATAATAATATGGTCAAAGACCATCTTTCCCAACAAAAAATAACCAGACCTATTCCTATCCAGATCACATAGATATTTGTTCCCTTTAAATTCCCTGAACTTCATTCATCTGCCAAAGAAGTTCAGAATACATGTGCTCATATTCATATCCTAATCAGACTAAGGACTAAAAGGAAGTTGCACATACGAGATCTGTGCATTCAGAAGAAAGAATAAAAGTTCTTACACGGATACGATTTATATGCTATCATGTTAATCACTATTACAATTTATTTCTAGCTATTATAACACATACAATTCAGTTTTTCTTTCACCTACTTTTGCTTATAGTTATTGTTGCTATTTTAACTTTTTTAAATAAAAGATAAATTAAATTTTTAAGAGATTATAATGACATAATTCACCAGTCATTAAATGTTTACATGTCAATCATCATTACTGTATCTTTCATTAGTTTAACTGCCCTGGAATTTATTTCTTCCTTTTCCTTTTATATAAAATTTAATTATTACTTTTTTTCAATCAAACCACTGGAATGAAAAATTTGTTGCTTTTTATATTTTTGTGTTTAAAGTTGTTTCTGGTTTAGTTAATACGAATTTTTTTATAAAGTTAGTTTTTTTCTTATAAAGTTAGTTTTTTTTATAAAGATGCTTGAAAAAGATGCTTATGCTTATTTTTTTCTTATGCTTATGCCAAATAATTAGTTATGTAAATTTTTACCTTATTTATATCACCATCTAA
>ML787102.1:233708-258497 GCA_009831015.1 Picea engelmannii
TTGTTTTCATTTTCTTTATTTTTATCTAATTTTATTTAATTTAAAAAAAAAATCACTACATAATATTTTCAGCAGACATTATGATTCGGTGAAAAGAAATATCGGTATCTCAAAAAATATACAGTGAAAAAATTTGAAAAAAAAATATTCATAATCCTTAAACTGGTCTTTTCAAAAGGGTATATTTAAATTTTATTTTTAAGTAAAAATTAAGATAGATACAAGGTGTAGAAAAACATGTTTTTAAACTATGCAACGTTTTCAGCTTGGTCAACTTCAAAAAATTCTAGAAATTATAATATTCATCCATTAAATTCAAAATAATAGTCATAATAAAATAGAGTCTTTGTAGATTGTTGCAGTATATTTTGTTTCTTAAAAACATAAGCTTAATAATATATACATTGTTATAGAAATAAGTAACGCATTATCATTCATTTCATGTTTAAGAAACATACTGTTAAACAATTGTCAAATTGACATATCAAATCGTGATAAAAAAAAATTGAAAAATAGTCATTGGAAAGCTAACACAATTCTTCACAAGTTTTCATTTTACTGTAAAGTGAAATTCTAAATAAAAAAAATACTTTTGTATGTTGGAAGTTGAATAACTTGTGAAAATGCAGTTTTTTTTCTCATAAAACAAGCAAAAGTGTAACCCATCTTCATGATTTCACCCTGGTGTTTCCCTTCTTGTACTTGATGTTCAAATGAAACTATTGAAGATATGTGGACCACTTCTGATGGTGATCATTCTGCAACTTCCCTTGTGTCTGTATAAACTACAGAGGTCGGTGGTCTGTGTGGATGATCTTTTCCTTCCCCAAAATGCAATGCTTCCATTGTTGGCAAGCCTGCACAATGGAATACATTTCTTTGTCATAAGTGGGATACTTTCGGACTATGTTGGACAATGTCGCATTGTGATATGCCACTGAATACCCCTTTTTGAGTAAGAACTACCCCAATAGCATATTCATAGGCATCTGTCTTGATCTCAAATGGTTGTTTCAAGTCTGGTAATATGAGCACTGGGGAAAAGCAAAGGTGATTTTTCAATTCTATGAACACCTTCTGTTGAGATTCCAACCAATTTTTTATTTATTTCACTCCTCCCTTTGTGACTTGACTCAAGGGCCAAGTGATATGAGAGAATCCCAACATGAACCTATGGTAGAAATTAGCAATACCCAGAAAGATGAGAAGCTCTCTTAGAGTGGTTGGGGCTAGCCAATCTTGGATGACTTAGATCTTAGTTGGATCCACATGAACCCCATGTTCATAAATAATGCATCCTAGATACTGAACCTGATTCATGCCAAAAGTGCACTTCTCCAAATTGACACACAACTTGTGTTTCTGCAGTGTTTGGAGGACCGATCGGATGTGGTGGAGGTGCTCTTCCCAAGTTTAGCTGAAGATTAGGATGTCATCCAAGTACACTACTACAAATCAGTTGGTGAATGGCCGCAAGATGTCATCCATCAACCTCATGAAGGTTGTTGGAGCATTCGTCAACCTGAAAGGCATGACCAACAATTCGAAAAGGCCCTCCTTGGCTTTGAAGTTAGTCTTCCACACATCAGATGGTTCAATTGGTACCTGGTGATACCTGAAGTTCAAGTCGATCTTGCTGAAATATTTTTCTCCTTTGAGTTGGTCCAGAAGGTCATCAATCCATGGGATCCGGTACCTATTCCAGACATTGATCTTGTTCAACACCCTATAGTCAATACAAAGTCTCCAAGTCCCATCCTTCTTCTGCATCAACACGATCGGGCTCCCACAGGGTGATGAACTTGGCTGGATGTGACCTTTCTGTAGTAGGTCCTGAATCTATCACTTGATTTGATCGTTCTCCAGAACAGAGCATTGATAGATCGGTCCATTGGGTAGTGATGCACCTGGGGTCAGATCAATGGAGTGCTTGAATTTAAAGTGTAGAGGCACCCCTATGGGTGAGGTGAACATGTCCCAGTACTCCTCCATGACCTTATCCATTTGTTTTTATCATGTGGAGGAGACCTATCTGGAGGTTGTGGCCACAATATTCTTCTTTCCCTGAGGGTGGATCATTAGGAAAAAAAATTTCCTGGTTTTGGAAATGAGCTTACTGCATTCTTTTGTAGTAACCAAAGAGATAGTGATAGGCGGTGGTACCTCTGGTTGGCCTAATAATACATAAAAAACATCAAGAGGACCAATGTCAGATAATACCTCATTGATGAAGGGCTTGATGTTGTAGAGAAGGAAACATTTCTTGCTGACGTGGAGATCCCGTCCTTGGTGAAGCCACCCAATGATGTACGACTATGGGTGTGCTGTGGTCGGAAAGCCCAACATATTCACAACCTCTGCTAAAATGAGGTTCTTTTGGCTCCCACTGTCGACAATGAACTGTAGCAAGGAACCCTTTACCCACATCTGGGAGTGGAAGAGACACTCCTCCTCCTCTGGATCTTTCGATTCTTCCTTTTGGATCTTTGTGGTGGCAACGATGGCGTTGGGATCAACATAGATAATATGCTTCTCTATTTCATTCCCCTTCTTGGGTTATGATTCAGTGTTGGAGCATGCATCTGATTCAGAGGCCCTCATCTTAGCCACCAATGACTGTTTGGCCTGACACTCACTTGTGTTGTGAGTGGAGCTCTTATGGAACTCACACCACTTTCCCATGTCCTTCTTCAGCTTTGCGGTGTTGTTCCTTTCTTGTGGCTTTGGAAGGTTTTCTTGAGCCCCCATGCCTTGTATTTTTCCTTTGTTCTACAGTTTGGGGTCACCTTTCTCTTGCTTTTGATTCACAGATCCAAAGTCTAGCTTTTTCTGTTTGAATTTATGCTTAATCTTGGCATCATATCGCTATGTCATATCAAGAGAGATGTCGAGGAACTCCATTTCCTCCTGAATGTATCTGTGTAGGAAACTACAGTATTTCAACACCAAATGTTTCTCTGAATCTTTGATACCAAACTTTGTGCACAGAGTATGGAACAGATTCATCAGCTCATGCACATCTTGATCCCTTTGTTGTCGCACAACAGTCCATTGTATGTACTTGTGCTCATAGCTTCCCACAGGATAATATTGTTCCTTGATGGAATATCAGAAATAATTCCAAGTGGGTACGACCGAGAATAGAGAGGGTTCCTCCTTGTCCTTTTTATCACGGTAGGTTTCCCACTAGTCCTTGACATGGGGGGAAACTTTGAGAAGTGAAAAAATAATCTTCTCCCAGTCGGAAAAGTCATGAACCGAGAAATATCGTTCTAATAGATTCAACCATCTATATACTATGTCTGCATCTATTTGGCCATCAAATATGGGAATGTCAAAGTTTACTTGTACCCTAGAAGGGGTTGTGCCTCCAGAGAGGTTATTGGATGCAGATGCACCGCTAGTGGGAAGTCGTTGAAGGATCTGGGCGAAGTTATCCATCATCATATTCCTTTGTTTTTCAAGGGCCTCCTCGAGTAACATTTTGATAGGATATCCTTATCCCTCATCTTTCTTTTCGTCCCCTATGGGCGGTCATCGGGGTTTGTGAGGCTAATATTGCAAAGGTTCAACTAGATCGAGCCCTAACTCCTTATAACCCGACCTCGTTGGGGACATGAAAAAAAGGATCGAGAAGGAGTAGAACGCTCTGATACCATTGATCTGAATTTATGAAGGAATGAAACATAATACACAAATAACCATGAATAAAAAGATGCAGTGGACATAACACTTCATTTCATTAATTTCAAAGAACTGAAATTTGTTTACAAATAAAATAGAAATAAACTAGCTAGGGCGTTGGTAGCTTATCTATGAGAAGCTATGTGGCAGATACAAGCCTCTAAAATCTATGTTACAATGAGGCTCGAAGGCCTAAATATTATTGAGAAACAATGGAAACCCTAAACATCCAAAAACATAACCCTAGGAGATGAACCACCAGAATATGGGCCCCGTCGGGGTAAATTGGTACATCAATTTCCCGGGGTCGTAACTTTGGCATACTATATTTGTTTGACGCATATGATACCTCATTAGAAATATCTATTCAAGGACTACATATACTGACAAAGAATATCATGGTTTGAAATGAACAAATATTTGTCGACCGGACCATGCCCATAGAACGTCATTTAGGGCCTCAAAACGGCTCCGAATGTTCAGGACCCAAAAAACTTCCAAATATAGTAAATTGTGCTACAATTAAGGAAACTGAAAAACTGAAAAAAAAGATGGTGGGGGTCCAAGTGGAATAGGAAGGTGGCCACCAGTATCCACCTGTATCACCCCTCTGAGTTTTGATACTCCTGTGAGTATAGGTTCACTCCTTGCGCTCACTCTGCATAAACTTACATTATCTCTCTTGAGCTATTTGAACCTGTAGACGGTTCGGCCTCTGCACTCCTTGCATGGACACTGTGCAGTCCTGTCACCAAGATCTCATAAGAGAAAAAATGAAACTTAAATTAACATTAAGTATTCATTCAACCAACCATTTAGATGCACACACACACAAACACACAGATAAATAACATAACATTTACCCAGTTACTCAAAGATAAGAAATCTGAGAGATTGAAAGAAATTCTCCTCTTCTATATTCCTTCAATAAATATTTATAAGGATTTCAACAACCTTCAGTAGCTTTCAACTTCTTCTTCTAGTAGCCTCATTTGGGCATATATTACAATAATTTATACATGAAGGGGATTTTTCGATCCTTCTCTCCAGACTATTCTAGTGCTTTAATATCATAACTAAAATCATCCTACCATTGGGCTTATTACAATAAATTAATAATTACAATCTAGATATGAGTCAGTACTCAAAATATATAGAATCCTACAACCATTAAAGGAAATTAAAATCTCCAGGAGAACATACAATGGCTCTAGGTTCAAGATATCATGGGATCTTTAATTAAAATTTTTCAAAATTTAAAGTGACACACCCTCCCTGGAATCCAAACCAGTTAAAGTGCATTGCACTAGATGTTGAGTCGTCCTCCACCTTGCCTCATTAAATGACAACGGTGATGCTCCTGCATCATACTCCTCTGGACAAAATATTCATGGAGCCCTTTCCATGAGCTTTTTCACTCTCTTTTGATGATTTTGGATATCGGTTTTAGTTATCCAACTGGCATCTTCTGCTAGATGATTCTCCCTTTTAACTAGAAATTCATAGTAACCCTTCCTCATTTTTTTCTTAGCAATTCTCTCACCTAATATCTTTTCTATCTGTTGATTCTCTTCTATGGGAATCTTTCTCTTCCACTGAATATCCTCTTGAACATATGTCCCTTATGTTCCATCCATATTGTAATGGTATAAGTATGCTACATTAAATATTGGTGAAATTCCAATATCCTTCGGTAGTTCAATCTCATAAGAATTTGTAGCAAATTTTTTGATGATTTTACAAGGTCCTATCTTCTTCATCTTCAACTTATTATATTTCCCTCTTGGAAATATTTCCTTCCTCAGGTGTGCCAAGACTTGGTCTCCAATCTCAAAATTCACCTCTTTGCTTCTCTAGTCTACTATGTTCTTGTATCTCTGGCTGCTATCTTGTAGCTATATTTTGATTTGATCATGTAACTTATGCATTTCTACAGCAAAATCCTATGCTCCCGCACTTCAAAATTTAGCTTGTTCTAAATATATCAACTATGAAATTCATATTGGATGAATTTCATATACTATTTGGAATGGACTCTTACCAGTACTCCTTTTTGGTGAGTCGTTATATGCAAACTTCAATTGAGTCAGAATTTGATCCCAATGATTGTTATGTTTAGTTCCAAAATCCTTAGTAGATTCCCTAAGCTTATATTCACTACCTCAGTATGTCCATATGTTTGAGAATGATACGCTAAACTAAAAGAAAAAAAATTCCCAACTTCTTCCACAAAGTCCTCCAAAAGTGTCCCACAAATTTGGTGTCTCTGTTTGAAACTATAATCTTGGGAATCCATGCAATCTCACAATCTATTTGAAAAAAAAATTCACTATGTGGGTAGCATCATTGATTTTGTGACATGGTATAAAATGTGCCATATTTGAAAATCACTCAACCACCACAAACATTGAATCATTTCCCCTCTAGGTTCTTGGCAATCACAGAATAAAATCCATACTTATAACATCCCATGACCCATATGGAATAGGAAATGGTTGATACAATCCTCTGTTCTGCTACTTTCCTTTATCATATTGGAAAATTTTTCATATGTCCACAAACTTCTTCACATCATACCTCATTCCTATCCAATAGTATGAATAACTCAATTGCGCATATGTTTTATCATGGCCAAAATTTCCATCCAATCCTCCACTATGTTTCTCCTTCAACAAATTGTCCCTTATTGAGCGTATTGGGATACATAATAACCTTCCTTTGAATAATAGTCCTTCTTGAATAATATGCTCCATCCATTGATTTATATCCCTTAACAAAGCATTTTCTCATTCTTCATAAGATTCCTTGAAATCTCGGTCTTCCTGGTACATCTCCTTGAGGTGTTCAAATGCCAAAGTCTCCACTTGGAATTCCTGCAAGATTAAACATCTCCTTCTCAAATCATCTGCAACTTTGTTAGCACTCCCACTGATATGCTTAATGACAAAAGTAAAATTCTGCATGAATTCTACCCATTTGGCATGCCTCTGGTTCAATTTCTCTTGTATGGTTATGAACTGCAAAGCATGATTGTCGGTATACAAAATAAAATCCTTTGGCATAAGATAATGTCTCCACTTTTTCAAATCTTGAATTACATCATAAAATTCATTGTCATACGTTGAATACTTTTTCTTAACATCATTCAAATTCTCACTGAAATAAGCAACATGCTTATCATCTTGACTTAAAACTACACCAATGGCCACTCCACTTGCATCATAATTGATCTAGAAAGTCTTCTTAAAGTCTGGCAGAATTAAGATAGGTTGTTTTGTTATCTTTTCTTTCAATACTATAAATACTTTCTCAGCTTCTTTTGTCTAGTCAAAAGATCCATGTTCCTTCTTTATAGTATCTATTATGGGTGTGCAAATACTGTTGAAATTCCTAATGAATTTTATGTAAAAGATCACTACCTCATGAAAAATTCTCAATTCAAATACACCTCTTAGAGAAGGCCACTCTCTTATAACCCTCACCTTTCTAGATCCATCTTCAATTCATTTGAAGAGATTACAAATCCCAAATACACAAGTTTTCTCTTCATAAAAAAACATTTATCCAAATTCACCAATAGATTTTCTTGATGCAACCTTCTCAACACCATCTTCAAGTTCCTTAAATGCTCCTCATTAGTCTTACTAAAAACTAGAATATCATCTAAATACAAAATCACAAACTTCCCAATAAAATCTTTGAGCACTTCATTCATTAACCTCATGAATGTACTTGGAGAATTGATTAAGCCAAACAACATAACAAGCCACTCATAAAGTCCTTCATTTGTTTTCAACGATGTTTTCCATTCATATTCCTCTCTCATTCTTATCTGATGATAACCGATCTTCAAGTCTATCTTGGAGAAATAACTAGCTCCACTCAAACAATCCATTAAATCGTCCATTATGGGTAAAGGAAATATATACTTGATGGTTATCTTGTTGATGACTCTAGAATCTGTGCACATTCTCCAACCTCCATCCTTCTTTGGACTCAACATATTTGGTATTGCACATGGGATCAAGCTTTATCTAATGAGACCTTTATCCAACAAGTCTTGGACCTTCTCCTTAACCTCTTCATTCTCTTGAGGGGTTAATATGCATGTTTCTTTTTTTGACAAACTTTCTCCCGAAACAAGGTCAAGATGATGACTAATACTCTTTATGAGTAGTAAAATATGAGGTAACTAATCCACTACAATGTCAACAAACTCATCCAAGAACTCCCAAAATTTCGTAGGAAAATCATTCATAAAAGTGTTTGTAAGGATGACTCTTGTCTTACCTATAACAACAAACTACATTCCCTGTTCTTTCTTGACTTATTTCAATATCTCCTTCCCACTCATGTGAAGTATACTAGGACTAGCCTCCTCTTTGGCTCCATTATCTTCTAATGGAAACAACATATGTTTATAGTTATTTTTCTCAAGGATATAAGTATTCTTCCTCCCATCATGTTTGACATTCCTATCATACTTCCAAGGTCTCCCCAACAAAATGTGACAAACATCCATGGGTATGGAATCACATAAAACTTTATCCTTATAACTACCAATTTTAAACTCAACTTTAAACTGTCAATTTACCATAACTTGATGTCCTTTCTGCATACACGACACCCTATACAAAATCATATGTGCTATCATCTCCAACTTTATCATTTCCACCATCTTTGTGGATACTAATTTGTAAGTGCTCCCACTGTCTATGATCACCTTGCATAATCAGTATCTAGTCTTGCAAGCAGTTCAAAATAAATTGTTTCTCTGGACTGGTTCTCGTACCTCTTTTTCTATCTTTATGAGAGATTTCCTCATCAAGAGTGATATTCCTTCTTCAGTTGCTTTTTCTTTCACATCTATCTCCACATTCCTCTATTGTGCCTCAGAAATGTGAGCTTCTCCAACTCTTACATTCTTCTTTTCAGGACATTCCCAAGACATGTGGCTTGTTTCCCCATAAGCATAACACTTCACTTCCCCTCCTTTGCCTCTTCCTCTACCTCTTGGAAAAGGATTTCTTCCTCTAGAGTATCCTCCTCTAGAACTTCCTCATCTATATGTTTGACTATTAAATCCTCCATATTCTCCCTTGGATTTTTGGAACTTCTCTCTAGTGGTTCCTCTTCCTTTGTTAGGATTCTTCCCCCTTCTCCTATGACTCTACTTCCTTAACAATTTTTCTTTTACCTTCAGGGATGCATGATAAGAATCTTCTACGGTCCTCATTGTTATCATAATAATATCATCTTAGATTTCATACCTCAATCCATTAATATACCTAACAATGTTTTCTTCATCACTCTCCCTGTGTCTTGTTCTTATATTCAACTTATAAAATTCTTTAGTATATTCCTTCACTCACAAACCTTTTTTTCTCCGATTTTGCAACCTTTTGAACAGATTTAGCTAATAATCATTGGGTATGAATTTAGCCTTAATCTTAGCTACCATTCTATTCGAACTCTTAATATTGGACTTACCTTTTCTCCTTCTGTCATCTTGTAACTCGTCCCACCATAAAGCTGCATGTCCCTTCAATATGGTCACTGCATTATTTACTTTCTTTTAATCATAAATATCCTCATAGTCAAATTACTTGTCCAAAGAACTTATCCAATCAATCAATTGTTCTACATTCAATTTACCTTTATACATCGGGACATCTATCTTTTCTCTGGTTCCCAACTTGACAACATCTCTCAACAATCGTTCATTTGTTGCTTTTTCTCCTACAACTTTTTCTTCTTATATATCCTCACTTTCATATTCACTGACATCACCAGCCTCTGATTCTCTCCTTTGTGTTGTTTCCATAGCATCTAGAATTGCACGAAGCTATCTAATTTCCTCCTCCATAGTTGTATCAACTACATGTCTCTACCTGCATCTCCTTAGCAGCGTGCCTCTCAATATTTATTCTCAAAGAGATTATTCGTGCTATGATACCACTTGATGGTATTAGACAAAAATATTGTTCAGGCTCTGATACCACTTGAGGCAAACCCCCCTAGGGCGGATGCGACTTACCGATCTAGGATCGAATTACACACAAGATGAAGTGGCTCTCAGGTCCTCACAGAACCATTATAAATTTTACCACATGCATATACTTTTCTTGTGTAGCTCCACACAAACCCGTTGGGTTCTTACTCTAAGCCCTTTTCTCCTTAGAATCGAACCCACAGGTGCTAGCCCTTTTTTCCTGATGGAACCTCATGCAACCTTGGGATAGACTTAGGTGCAAACCAAAATGTGTTATCCAAAGATCCAGAACTTCGATGCTTCGAAGGATTTACAAACACAATAATCCACACCCAAAAACCTCCAAACTCGTAAAGTCTCGAAATCCATAGATCTAACAGTTGATGTTTGCCTCACATCAATGGTATGTGTTCACTCCAAAGTTTGGGCTTTGGGACTTTTGCAACCTCAACCAAAAACTTCTCTCGAATAACCAAATTTGATAACTCCTGAAGAGTTTAGGTATCAATGGTCCACACTCCTCCTACAACCAACAACTGTGATCAACTTCAAAACTCTGGGATTCAGGGTTCCTCGCTCCAACTGACTTCGAAACTCCTGAAATGTCAAGCACCAAAGTGGTGAAGGGCGAATATCTATAGTCCACATTTACCCATTAATGAACGATCAGGATTAACTTCGGTCTATGGGAATTTGTGGAATTCTCTACTCTGCTCAACAACAACCAATTTCTCTCATAGTGTCGAATCGTCGAACCACTCAAGGATCCAATGACTCACACTCTCCTAGTGATCTACGAAGTAGATAAACTCTTTTGATATTGGGACTTGAAAATTTCACCTGTGCACTCCTTGCACTATCTCTCCTTTGATCTCAGGACTTGAAAAAGCCACTTGCACACTCCTAGCGCTATCTCTCCTCTGAGCTTGAGAATTGAAAAAGTCACCCGTGCACTCCTTGTGCTATCTCTCCTTTGAGATTTATTAACACAAAACAAAGTGTCGACTCTTCGCACTCTTTAAACTGGTCTCCCCTCTCGTATTTTATACTCCTAAGAGTATAGACGCACTCGTTTCACTCACTTTGTGTAAACATACACTATATTTTCTGAGCTATTTGAACATGTAGACAGTTCGGCCTCCACACTCCTTGTGTGGGCACTATGCACTCCTTGCACCGAGATTTCAGAAGAAAAACAATTGAAACTTAAATTAACATTAAGGATTCATTCAACCAACCATTTAGATGCACACACACACAAACACAGAGATAAATAACATAACATTTACCCGGTTACTCAAAGATAAACAATCTCAAAGATTGAAACCAATTCTCCTCTTCTATATTCCATCAACAAATATTTAGAAGGATTTCAGTAGCCTTCAACAACTTTCAGCTTCTTCTTCTAGTAGCCTCTTTTGGACATAGATAACATTGATTTATACATGAAGGGCTTTCTTGAGACTTCCCTCCAGACTATTCTAGTGATTTCATATCATAATTAAAAGCATCCTACCACTAGACTTATTACAATAAATGAATAATTACAATCTAGATATGAGTCGTCGCTCAAAATATGTACAATCCTACATGCATTAAAGGCAATTACAATCTCCTAGAGCTCATACAATGTCTCTAACTTCAAGATCTCATGGGATCTTCAATTACAAGTTTTCAAAATTTAAAGTGATGTGCCCTTCTTGGAATCCAAACCAGTTAAAGTGTGTTATGTTGGATGTTGATTCATCCTCCATCTTGCCTCATTAAATGATGATGGTTATGATCCTACATCAAAAACCTCCTGTGGTGTACCTCAGACATTTCGAATACCATATAATTGTTTTCCATTCGTTACCACAAACTTCCACAAAGATAACAGATATTTTGATTTTTCCTCACACATACCTCCAATAGACCTTCATTTCCAGACTTCCACAAATCCCCTAGAGAATCCCTCACTTGGATACATGTCTTCCATCTTGGAAACTTTTCCTTAGTTTGTTGCCTAAAACTTGCCTCAGAATTGTTCTCCAAATCTCTTGCTAATTTATTTTATTCCTTCCTTTATTTGTGTGCCATTACTATTATAGGAACTCAAAAGGTCACTTGTGAGAAATTTCATGTCTCTTGGGTGTGTCACACCCCTTCCTAAACCCACACTCCAATGATTCATTGTTCCCCCTCCATGGACCCAGTGTTCCCATCCAAATGAACAAGCCCATCAACTGATATGTCTCTTGGACCGATGTGCCCCTTCCTTGGGAATGTGCTCCTTACCTTGTGCATTCTCTTGTGCCAATCGTCATGACTCCTTGTGGTTGTGTTGATGGGATTTTCCAACCTCTCTGGTGTGTCGATGTTACCGAGGGTACATGGGTCCACTCCTTGGGAATGATCCTAAGTTGACCATCCCTTTCCCAAATGCAACACAAGTCTTTGTCAATCGTTCTAAGGAAACTAAGTTATGTTCCCCATTTTTTTCGCATGTCACCATCGTGCACCCAAGGTGCCCCTTCTTACACCCAAACATCTTTGTTTTCCCAACCAATTGCTTCTTCCTTGTGATTTCCATCAATTCCATCATTGAATCTACCCAAGGCATGTGCACGCTCAGCGGGTTTCATGGGAGACCTTACACAAACCACTAAAGTAGTATTTTTTCATAAATAATCCCTATAAGACAATATATACAATTTTAACACCCACAAGTACCAAAATAGATGACAAAATATATAGTGATCCATTTTAGATTATAACCCTCCATTTAGGGAGTATTTTGGTCCCCAAACTATTTTAATAAAGAGGTGAGAAAATATTTCCTCTACCTTCTCTTAATCAAAGGAATGGTAATTCTTCTTACTCATACATTTTTGAATCTCATTAGGCTATGTGAGATAGGAAGGATTATTACCTTGGTTTATGTCTTGTCAAAATTTTAATGAAACCTTAAGAAATATGTCTCTCTCTCTCTCTCTCTCTCTCTCTCTCTGTGTGTGTGTGTGTGTGTGTGTGTGTGTGTGTGTATAATTTCAAATTATATAATTTAAAGTGAGAAAAAATAATGAACATGCAAAATAAAAGGACTATAAAGATAGATGAAAAAGAAAATAATGATGAAATAAAATAAATGGTAAATCTGAAATACAATATTTAAGCAATTGCATAAGTGAGAAGATATCAACAGATTCTTTTATTAATATCAACTCTGAGTTACAATTGAGAATATCACTTCAAATCCCTAGGAGGACCCTAACCAGAGGAATACTTTGAAGTCCAAGATGTAATTATGACTCATACATGGACATCTAATGTGAAAAGAAAAGATCATGACATAAATCCAGGTTGGATCAATCCAAGTTACATGTGCATCATTGTTTTGAACTTTGTAAAACTAGCATTAATTAGCACTAAATCACTTTAGAAATTCAAATTAAAACCAAAAAGACATTCAAGAAATTAAATGACCTTGTAGCATATCACTAATCAATGTTTCCTAGTCTTTCCTTTGCCACCTTTAGAATAACCTTTTTGTCAACAACATAATTCATCTCCAATGAAAAATCATACTACAATGACAATATAATAGCCTCACATAGTATTCATGCATACCTTATCGGAAGTTTCACTTCTCTATTTTCTCATGTCCTCATTTGTCTTGCTCTATTTTTTTTATATATTCCTAAAGTGGTTATGTAGTTCAACTACCTTTTTGTTTAAAAATTAATTAAATTTAATTGAAGATATGAAAACATTATTTATCATAAGGGTACAATATGTTTTTTTATTAAATCAATAATAGGTGAGGTCCCACTAGGTTTTTGTTTCCTCGTTTTCCATAAATTTCCTTGTCAATCCAAAATAATTTGAATATATATACATATCACCAACTGGAAATAAATCAAGATAATACATCCATCCAAACTATTATATATCAACAAACACTTATACCTCCAAAATATAAAAAAAAATATGATATTTAAAATTTCCAAAACTAAATATCACATGACTTTTGTGTGTCCCAAAATAAAGTATCAAATGTCTAGAATAAAACAATGTTATGATGCAAATTATAAAAGATGAGGTTATTTCTTCGTGCAATATTTTTCTCTTTGTTTTCTTCCTTCAGAAACATTTTCTCTAAGATTTAGTAGGTCTTTGTAATAATCCTTTTTCTCTTCATAATTAACTATTTTTGGATGGATTTAACTAAAGAAAAATTATATTTTACCACTCTCTTCTTTTGTTGATTGTTGTTTTGAGTGTACACATGATGAATTAGATACCTTGATGTTAGGGGAAGTAATAGGTTTATTTACTATATCCATATGAACTTCATGAGAGGGAATTCTATGGTTCTTGGGAAGATAACTAGCTAGGTAATAAGCTTATGTAACAAATGGTGTTGCATGAGGAGGTGGAAGTCGATTGAAAGGCCACTTTGCGATACCAAAAGGACGATTTATTTGGTTGTTATCTTGACCATCATTCACCGATTGAACAGGAGGTTAGAGAAATTCCATGATACTAGGATGTGGTTGTGAAGGTACACTAGGAGGAGCTAGGGGTTGAGGGAAAGCAGGTTTTCCACCAAGGTTCATGTAACCAGTTTGCACCTATTGATTAAATTCATTTGAATCGACATCAAAATGGATATAAAATATCATCCTCTTGTGCCCCATTGCTAAAAAAATACATTTTCATTCTTCTACTTCTCCCTTTCTTACCTTTGTTACTCCCTCTTCTAAAAAAGTTCATCTAATTACCATTATCATTTTGATTAGTCGAAAATATTTAAAGTGTAATCAAGATATAACATAATAAATTCTCATTACAAAACTAGATAAATATTATTTAATTATAACTCTTAATGTAACATGTTAATTCAATCATATAAGAGATAAATGGAATAGGAATAACGTATGAAAGAGAAGAAAATCAAGAACTTAGTAAATACCCATAATTCCTCTTCCAATTTCCATAATAGAACTTTAAATCCTCTTCAACATTTCTTAAAACCTTCTTTATTATTAGCACTCCATAGTTATTTTTAATGATATGAATAGGGAAAAGCATGACAATGAAAATACATATGATTCAAACAAATGATAAAGGGAATTTATTTTGTGAAATGTGACATATAATGAAAGTAATGCGTGAAATTTCATGTTTTAAAATTTAAACTCAATGAACCTTCCTCTACATGTCTTTTAGACTTGTTCGCTTTGTCATCATAGAATCAATATAATATCAACCAATCAACAACATGTAAATATTTTGAGAAAATTCATGAATCATTCCTTATATCAATCACTATGCTCACAAACCATAATTATCACGAACTACATATTTTAATCATTTACTATCATCACAGTATGTGACAAGCCAACGTTTTAAAAATTGTGTATGAATAGAGATTTAATCCACCAAATTAGCACCAAATTAGCATCCTATGAAAGTAACCCAAAAATACACCAAGTTATCCAAGTATGCCATACATTACTGAAGAGGTATGAGAGGATTACAATGTCCATGCATAATGGGTTTGCAATAATGATATTTAAAACTCTAATTGCTAAACCCGTTGTTTTTTTTTTTAAATGCACATATAGCACCATCAATTTCACATCATACCCAAATTTGACCATGTTATTCAAATACCATAAAATGAAAACCATTTCATTTGAGTTGATATATTCTCATAATCATTGCAACTCACAATTTTAACTATAGGTTTTCTTTAAAACAAAATGAATGAACTGAGTATGCGAGCAAGGGAAAATGCGGAAATATACGAACCATAACTTTTAATTATCCATGTTAGGATTTCCAATAGGGAATATGGCATCCAACCATGTGCTCATAATCTCAAGAGACATCATTTTGGCAAGGATAAACTAATCCGAAGATGAAAACTCATTTATTTCATAAGAAAACAATAGACTCAAGACAAATAATTCTCTTGCGAGAAACTCATAAAAAATCCAAGTTTGAAAATATATATATACCAACAGCCATCACTCAAAGGTTCAACCCATTATTTTTTATAACTCAATTCACAATAAAAACCATTCCATAATATTTAGTAATAAATGGAAAGTGATATTATGATAAAATGACAACAATGAGCATACAAGAAGGATGGAGAACCACAACATTCACTACAAACTCTAAACCCATAAAATGTTTTCTACAATAATAAACTCTTTAACAACTTCCTCGTCTATTTCCATTTCACTGAATAATTGTTTATGGATGGGAGATAGGGAAATAAAAACAACCACACTTTCTACCAAATAAACAAAACCATAATTAACATTTATCAACAAATTCTTTTGCAAATAAATGGTCAAGAGTTGTGTGAGTACTCACCTCGTCTTAGGTGGATTTATACTAGTCCTCTGAGCCTTGATTGGGTTGCAACAACGAACAAAAAGGGTGGGGGTGGTGAAGTCAAATGAAATAGTGGCAGCTTCCCATGACTTCACCAACAAAATAAAATGAAACAGAAAACAACCCTAACAACTTTCAAGGTGACGGTATGCGGGCTTGGTAGTATAAATTCTCCAGTCATTTCAATTGAATGCATGGGGATTGTAATCCCATTCACAACCCATGTGTCTTCAACCTCCAAAAAAATACCATATGAAATCAAATACCCCTTACATAATGTTAATATCATGTGTGATATGTGTGTTGATCCACAACTATAGTCGAGACTAATCATATGATATAACCTTTGTCATATATAAATCACTTGTTTATTGACCTTTTCATAAACTATATATTTTAGATATCATTTGCTTGTAAGAAGTAATGTGAACCATAAACTTTGCATACTATATGCAAGTGAAGCATGAACCATTGTCATGACACCATATGTTTGTTTTCTTTTGTAATATATCCAATGCTACTTTTATCACAAGTTTTATTCCTTTCACTTGAAATATAAGATGAATATGCTATTTATACAAATAAATGTTTCGTATGATCTTTTAAACCATGATCCCAATATATATCTCCCTTTAGAACAATTTATTGTCTTGAATATATATATTCATTCTGAAAATATCATAGGATGTTAGGAATCATTAAGACAAAGATTGATTTTCAAGCAATAATTGATTTTAAAATTCCATATTTGAAGTGATTCCCAAAACATAAACTATGTCCATGCCATAATGCTAAGGAAGAGAATCTCATACAAGGACTTTATCATTTTAGGGTTTTCTCCTATAGGATCCCACCTATTATACTTATTAAATTTTTTACATAATTTATAGACTTCACAACACTTTGTGGGATATTTCAGGAGGTGATGAAGCATGAGTCAACAAATGGTGACTCCACAGTGTAGTCTTTTTTCAGTACACTAGATCTCATAATATCATGTTTCGTTTTTTGAACTCTTGATTTAAATTGTTAATTTTATTTTCTTCTTGGGAATGATATGTCAACAAAATTTTAGATCAAAATTTAATGTATGCCCATAGTAAATACACTCATGGAAGGGAGGATGGGAAAGAAGAAAAGAGGGAAGAAATGTAACAATCAAATTGAAAAAAGTAAATTTAGTTGGTTCGATAAGTACTAAAAAAATAGAATTACAAACATAAGAAAGACAATCTATTTATCATTTTCTATCTGTATTCTTCATCATTGTAACAACCCCAATCCATTACGACTACAAATGATTTTTTTTTGTTTTGACAGAAAGGAAACTACAACAACAGTTAAACCTTACAACCTAACAACAAACACAACATCGCAATCAGGAAAAACACAACCAACGACCCTATGCATAGCGCATCCTACTATCGGACGAGCATGTGAACAAGGACAATACAACGACTATCAGCCCGACACAATGAGACAACACCTACAAGATAAAGGACAACCCCCACAATCCCGACAAAATGACTTGACGACCAATAACAAGGAACCTCTATGGTGCCCATAACCCAACCGCGCTAAGGTGTTACAACAAATTTCCCTCATCAATTTAGACGAACGAACACCCACCTCAAGAAGCACAGACTCCGGCCTAGTTATCAATAGCATTGGTCCTTTAGGGCATGCAATGATCCTCTCATCAGGAATCATGCTGTCACCAGGTGATATGTGTGATAGTAACCCTAATGCAACATCACTTATCTAGAGCGCTAAACTGAGAAACCTGCCCCCCTCGTGCTAGGAGACCTAATATCTGCCAAAATACACGAGGGCTACCCAAGCGCCAAATCCCAGGTTGACCAGACGCCAGGTGACATCATTTAGAATTAAAACACACAATTATTGAAGGATTTCTTGTTTCCTACAAGGTAAACATGAGTGATGCAACATCTATGGACAACCCCCATACACAAATCGACTTAAGGCAAAAGGCTCAAGTAACCCATCGATTGTTTAACTAATAGCAAATTAGAAAAAACTTATAAAACTTCAACCATTAATCTTGCGCAACATAACTACAATCAAGATAGGCTTAAGAGTGCGACCATCTAGGCATACCTCAACCATCTGGCCATCAAGACCCTATTCTATCACAAGGTGTCTTACATCATCCACGTGTTAACCTACATAACAACCTTCAAGTAACATAAACTCAAGAGATGGGTTAATATTTGAGAATCATTTGTTGTTATTAGGATTAAGATAGAGTTAAGATTGTTTTCCAAGGTTGTTTCTAAGATTATATTTTACATCTAAACTCATTTAATTCATTTGTAAATTTAAAAAATCCTCGCACAATGATAATCATAAAAATTATTTAAATTTTTCTCCGCCCCCCCCTTTTTTTTTATACTTGAGCTAATTTGGCAACAAAGTATTATTGAAGCGGGGTATGTTGATAGACGCTTATATATATATACAATATATATTCTAAAGTTGCACTAAAATTGTACAAAGGGAAAGGCGAGTGTGGATAAAGTAGCTAAGTAAGTGGTTAAAGATCTATTAAAGGTTCTACTTAGAAGAAGGTTCAAGTGAAGTCTGTTCACCCTTGAAAAGAAAAAAAATTTCTAAAAAATAAACACTGAAACATTGGAACAATGAAAACGCTGCCCAGGAATACATTAATGTCTACCTAGGATTTACATGGCACGCAGTCTATACAGGTGTCATGTCATTGTCCAGAATACCGGACAAAGCTGCCTTAAGTATTTAAATCGCTGTCAGTGAGAGACAGGGTCACTACCAACAACGAATTCTACCCAATATCACAGAGATGACGGTGGAGGTGCGTGGTCGTTGTCTTTAATACACACTCTATTCGTTAATATTCCAATGGAAACAAAGCCTACCCATGGCAACGCTGTCCAACATCAGTCACAATAGATGGTTGAAGAATAAAGGCATGACAACGTTGTCTGTCCACCCTTGGCGCATTGCTAACTGTTAGGTAAATAAAATCGTTGACCCAACACAATTTATGGAACCTAAACTATGTCGTTACACCAATTTTGTCTATAAAAATTTGTCCAAAGGAATCGCTGTCTGTGTAGGCGTAGTTCTTTTTCCAATATAAAAATCATGAGATTAATTTATGATATAAATTTCATTACAAACAAACTAATATGTGCAGATAGGAAGATTATCATTCATGACAGAGGGTTGAACTTTGTTCCCGTTATGATTAAATAGTCCAAAAGTCGAACCAAGGACACATAAGAGTAGGCAGAAAAATAAAAACTCAACTAAAATGGAAATTATAAAATACTATACGTAGAAACTTGGTTATGCAGGCGCAGTTCATCCAACATACAAATTGTGACCATAAACACTCCCAACTGTTTAGTTTATAACGTTGTCAATCAACCTATTATATAGCAGAACTAAAATGGCATGGTTCTCTAAATTTTGTTGTCAATGTTTGTATCTTTGTACAATTATAATATCGCTGCAAATTTATCATTGTCTACAAACGTTGTCTCAAAAACGATTGGTACATATTCCAGAGATGTCATTATATTAACACAGTTCAAAATAAGCTGGAAATGCCGCATGTATGCATGCTAAAACGTAGTCTGAATATGAGATGAGAATGAAGTCGATTAAATCGTTGTTTGAAATAAAAGTTTATAGAAAAAATTGATGTATGTATTTCATCATTCCAGATGCATTCATTCAAGGGTAAGCACTTGTAATAAAAACTGAAATTCACAAGTAAATCCACTGCCAACGCATCAAGCAAATGCCCCAAAACGTTTCGCTGTGTAAATAAAATTTCATCATAATCAATCAAGGGTAGATTAGTTGTGGTTTATGTGCTAAAATTCAAGATAAAAATCGTCCCCCTAGTAATGAATCGCAGGGTTAAAAGGTAGACCAGAAGTATATAAAAACACATAGTAATTTCTCCAAAAAGGTATCAAATGCAAAGATAAACATAGAGGGTCATAGGTGGTTCGCCGTAGGAAGGAAAAAAAAACAACCGTAGAGGTAATCAATCGCAAGAAGGTGCAATGACCATCAATCAACCAAGAATCACCAATAGGGGTAGACAACTGGCCAATGCATCCTTCGCTCATCATCCATGCATAGAAAAGCAAGGTATTAGAATCTATAGGTCACTATGCACCGAAGTGACAACCGTTGATTTGGCTCCTGGCTGACTTCTCAGGCGTTGACTGAAAAACTAGGGATGAGGACGAAGTGTAAAGCACAACTCTTCACAAAAAATAAATAAAACCCATAGGACAGTCACAACATTTAGGGATCGAATGCCAAGGGAATCAAGTCAAGCATGGAGCTTAAGGAAAAGGGGAAATGAAGATCTCAATAAAAATTCTAAGTAAAATGTTTTTTTTACAGAATTTAAAAGTACAAAAATGAAAGCGTAAGGTCAATAATGATCTACCATGCAGAATGAAAGCATGTGTAGCATAGCCCAAGTCGTCCTCTCTGAGTCCTTGTCTCACGCGTTCCGTGCAACTCCCACTTGCTGACCAACAAGAGTTCACTAGTACCTCCCAGCCAACGCTAGGGGTACTCTTCTCCCCCCTTGTCCCCCGAGCTGCAAAGGGGCCACACGCACTAAACCAGAGAACAACTAGCTCCCAGCTTGCCTCGCAAGGTCGAGCTACCACTCCTCACCGAGCTGGGTATCCCAACTCCCACAAGCTAAGTTAGTCAAGTCTAAAATTCTGTAGCATAATGTTACGCATAACAAAAAAGATCCATCATACTCTTCCTCCCTCCTTTATATAGAGTTTTTAAGTCATTTTCTTTCCCAAATTCCCATTTAATTTATTGTTCAATAATTTAATTCATAAAAATCCTCCCCATACATGTGTCACCCATCCCCTTCATTGCACCATAAATTAATTTCATTAATTAATTAATTAATCCTATTTCCCTCACCCACCTAAAAGAATTCGTAGAATTGCTCCTAGGTGTTCCCATATTCTCTTACACATTTAATGACTTACCCCCTTAATAATTTACTAGTTGAGTTCAATTTAAAAAGTTCTTAAATGCAAGATACCTTACTAAGTTAGTCATTCTGTTTTTCCTTAAGTTTCCCTTTCTCTTTATGTTTCCCCCTTTTTCCTTAGTTTCCTATTTTTTTTTAAATTTCCCTCTTTCCCTTTTCATTTAAAACTCAAATTGGCAAGTGTAGAAATTTTCCTTTTTCTCCTTTCTCTTTTTAATTAATAAATTTTTAATTAGCATATGTAACAAAACAATTATTCCGCTTTTTCCTCTTTTTAAAATTTTATCCCCCCAAAAGATTTTTATAAATTAATTGAATTGCTTACCCCCTTCTCGTCACATGATTAATGATGACTATTATTATTATTTTTTATTTTATTTTTAATATATATATATATATATATATATCACAAGTATCACTTAGACCTAGATTTTATTTTCCTAGGCTGGGTGACATTTTATTAGGGAAACTGTTTTAAATCTTTCTCATCACCTCATTCGTTCTAAGGCCATCTAGGTTTATTCATTTATTATTTAACAATGTGACATGCCCTTCAGGACACACTAGGTGCTCCAAGGGTGTCACTTGCCTCATTCTGTTTTCATTGTGCGACATGCTCTTTAGGATGCACTACGTGCTCCAAGGGTGGCACTCATCTCTTTGCGTTTTTCTTGCGTGACATGCCCTTCAGGATGCACTACGTGCTCCAAGGGTGCCACTCGCCTCTTTCCATTTCCCTTGCATGGCATGCCCTTTAGGATGCACTATGTGCTCCAAGTGTGCCACTTGCCTCTTGTCTGACTTGGTAGACATAAAAAACCCCTGGAGACAATACTCGGTCAGGTGATCTTGTGGGAGACTAAGGGCCTCTAAGGAATAAGTCCCCTGCCTTATTGTGCACCCCTTAGAATCATTGTGAGAAACTGTTGCAGTTGGCCTTCACGACATCATGGGTCTTCTCGAACTAGGTAATCGTTAACCTACAGTTCGAGCCACGACGAGAGTGCTAGTAGACTGTGGCAAGGTTGTTGTCCACAACTCTCCCTCAACGTCTCTGGTTATTGTGCATGACCCCTCTACTCCACATGTGAGTCTGGTTGACAAGATATTGTCAGCCTACGTCATCAACGATTCATGTCGGAATAATATCCATAATCATATCATCTAATCAGATGCACAAATGACATATATACAACAATAAAACCCCAATAGTCCACTCCCCGACTCGATCTAGAGTCCAAGGGGTTTCATCGATGCTTCTGCATCCTTTAGATTAAAAATCTTGCACAATTAGGAAAACCGAGTCAATAGCACATGCCTTTGTCAATACAGAAAAATTACATGTCATCAATTCATAACGCCTCTTATCATAATCAACGACCAATAGTATAATAATATGGATCACTTGCAAGCAAGTGTTCTCAAAGAGTAAGTTCGCACAGTGTGTGCAAGAGAGGGATGTTACATACACCCTCTCTTTGTCTAAACTTCATCCCGAAGTTTCACAGTATATGAGTGTTGAAAAAAAGTGTATCACCGTATCATAAGTCTCTCTATCAAACAAAAAAAAGAAATTTCTAGCGCATATCATATGCGTCCTCCTAGGTCGCCAAGTGTGGACTAGTTGTCCCACTGGACCTTGACCTAATATCCTTTTCGAAACCACAACTATTGAATGCGATGATCCAGGATGAGGATTGACTCAGCCATGAGCATACCCTCATCCTACACTCGCAAGGTGCTCAAGTCAAAACATGTGTAGGATCACTAATCATAATGTCTCAAACAGAGACGTGAAAGACATTGTGCATACGCCTCAAGAATCAGGAAAGGCTAGTCAATAGGTCACGTGCCTCTCCTTTCCACAATCTCGTAGGTTACCACAAAGCTAGGAGATATTTTAGCCCCTTTTCCCAACTTGATCGAACTCTTATGTGGTTTTAGCTGCAAGAATACTCAATCACCACATCGTAACTATGGTCAACACGACACACATCGTCATAACTCTTCTACTGATCCTACGCCTCCTTGATCCTTTATCTTATAGTTTGCATTTAATATTCCATTTCTTGGAATATAGTTTGTTGATCTACCTTTTATATGTGTTTATATGTGTGTATGCAGCAAATAACAGAAAGAGATAAACATGGAACATACCTCAACCATATGTAATAAGGTAGACAAGCCAAAACATCTCAATTCTTCTTTATTCATAAAATAGAGAAACCTGCTACAATGAAGATGTCGATCTGGAATGCTCAACAGATGGCCAAGAAGATGGACAATAGATAAGAGTTGCTACAAAATGATTCCTCTAATACAAAATATGCCTCCAAAGGTTGAATGAGAAATGAAGATCAATACAAGCAGATCTGAATGCCAAACTCTCTAGTTGAAGAATGCCACGCTCCAATAGAAGGCTGAAACCCTCAATAACTCGGCCCTGCTGCCAAAAGTGTCCAATCACCCTAATAAATATGCCAACTGATATATCGGGTGATGGTAAGAACAACCCAGGTGACTGAATCTCCATGATCCCTCTCAATCTCTGCAGATCTAAAATTCCCCACTGAATGGTGCACCCCACTTGATGACTGAAACCCTAGATAATTTGGCCCTGCTGCCAAAAGTGTCCAATCACCCTAATAAATATGCCAACTAATATATCAGGTGATGGTAAGAACAACCCAGGTGATCGAATCTCCAAGATCCCTCTCAATCTCTGTAGATCTGAAATTCCCCACTGAATGGTGCGCCCTACGGGATGACTGAAACCCTAGATAATTAGGCCTTGCTGAAGGAGGCCTCCAAATACTTTGAAACTCTCCAGAAATATAGATCGGGACACAGCAATTCACTAGGTAAAGTCTCAGGGTCAGATCTGAAGTGTAACCCCTCCAAACGGACTAGATCTAGATCTCAAAAACGCCCTCCTTCTCTTCAATTCGCCCCACTGCTCAAAAAATAATTTGAGCCATAAAACTATATTAGAAAGCACTAGATCTGATGTACAAGGCCTTGCAATGAAAACCCATGTGATAGAATCCTCAATGGCCCTGCCAATCTCCTACAACGAATCTCTCTCCAAAGATGGTGCACCCTCTCTCTATCTGCACATGAAACTGATGTAGAATCCTCCTGTAACTGAGTAGATATGGAACTAGAATGGTGTGGGAGAGTATTGCATCTCCGAGACCAAACTTGGGACAAGATAGGTGGAATCTTTCACCACCGAATCGTCCTCTAGGGTTTGTTATGTCAAAACCCTCAAAACCCCCAATATTGGGCTCACTAGCTAGAAGCTAGAAATCAAAATAAGATCATACATGAATGAATGAGAAGAGGCCCTTTCCTTTCCTTTATTATTTTTGGCTCACCTTGTCCCTCCAAAGTGACTTTCATTTTATTAATATTTAATTGATTAATTAAATCACTTTAATTAATTAATTAACCTTTTACCTTTGAAAAGCTCCTTATCTCTCCTTGTGGCTTCCCTGGCCACTGAAAGTCATTTCTAGCCATCCCATCCTGTAGTTTTGCTCCTCCTGATTCCAATGAGCTATTACAATGAGAGGTTCCTCCAAGTAATGTGCCCAAAATGACCTCTTCAGTGAATTCCATTGACTTATAGCTCAAAATAGTCAAAATCATGGAAATCGTCGGAATGCAACGAAACCAA
>ML787102.1:263312-283970 GCA_009831015.1 Picea engelmannii
TTCATTTTATTAATATTTAATTAATTAATTAAATCACTTTAATTAATTAATTAACCTTTTTACCTTTGAAAAGCTCCTTATCTCTCCTTGTGGCTTCCCTGGCTACTGAAAGTCACTTCTAGCCATCCCATCCTGTAGTGTTGCTCCTCCCGATTCCAATGAGATATTACACTGAGAGGTTCCTCCAAGTAATGTGCCCAAAATGACCTCTTAAGTGAATTCCATTGACTTATAGCTCAAAATAGTCAAAATCATGGAAATCATCAGAATGCAACGAAACCAAAGCCAACCTGTGCGGAATGGATTATAATGATGGAATATGATCATAAATGCAAGTTGTACCCCACAATGCCTCTCAAATACCCCTGTACTCACTCTAGCACCCATCTGGCTACTCTAGTCATCATAAATCTCTACCCTGTGATGATGTCCCAAAGTGGGGACATTACAAAAAACATAGAAAATTTCGATTGTAAATATATGCAAATGTTGAACTCGCTTGTTGGACAATGATTTCTAGACAAACCTACCAAGAAAGAATTGCAGAAAATGTTAAAGAAATGGCTCGTAATTGTTGGTTGACAGAGTCTCGTGTTTCACCACATACAAGGGATGTGTTGCAACGAAGAATATAACGAAAATAATATGAAGAATATCCAAAACATATATTGTGAATGACACAAATATAATTGTTTAATAAGTTCAAAGAAGAGCACAAAGAAGTTAAAATATCCATCAATACATTTGTTCAAAAAAAACCATGGTTTGTTAGACCCATCACTATTTGTGACACTTGTTGTTGTCGTTATCATGTGGAATTTGAGTTGTATTACGACACTTTTATTGATTTTGGTAAAAATTTATGGCCAATTCACCTCCTTCTTCCACATTCTGTGCTTTTATATATGAAATTCTATGTGAAAGAGAAGGTGATGAATTATTTTACAAAAAAATATGTGTTGGTGGAAAGAAATGTGATCGTTGTGGAAATCTAAGTTTCTTTCACTCAAAGTATCCTATTGATATGAATGATCAATCATTTTCTAATATAAAAGTCAATTGGAAGAGATATGAATATATCAACATCATGACTCCACATTCTTCAAATGTTATTTCTAAAAGGATTGATTTGAAAGTAGATACAATCTGTGAGATAGATTTTTTGAAGAAGATTGAGGAAGAAATTTATAAATACACCAAGCATTCACATAGATCTTGATGGAAATACCTACAATTCAAAAAATCCTGTGAAGTGTTTCCACCAGGGACAATTTTGTTTGTAGTTGATTTTGTAGAGAATTACACATTCGCTGCACAAAAAGAAATATAGAGTGAATATTATCATTCTGATCAAGTCACAATATTTTTCCACGTTCTATATAGACATTCTCAATGGAGTTTTGATAACATAGAAAGCACCAACGACAATAGAAATGTTATTAAAGAATATAACTTTTATATAAGTGATGATTGAGCACACAACACACATTATGTACACCATTGTTTTGATAAATTTTATGATTCATTGAAAGAACGTAGAATCATATCTGATCGACATTGGATATGGTCAGATGGGTGTGCAGGTTAGTTCAAATCTTCATTATCATTCTATTGGTTATGTCATATTCATAAAAAATCAAACATTACACATTGTTGGAATTTTTTTGAGACTAGTCATGGAAAAGGAGAGCACGACGATGCAGGGGAATGTGTAAACCGAGTACTTCGAAGGTATCATATGAACCCTCATGTCGATCGATTTGACTCTACTGATCAAGTTGTTGAATGGTTCAAAATGGCACTAAGCCATGAAAATAATATGTCAAGGGATGTGTGCATGTGTGTCTATATATACATGTTACACATGTACACAAGATATTTTTATTTGAACGTGTTCAAATTTATATTCAATATTCAATCATTTTCTTGAGAGATTTCAAGTTAACAAGTTCTTGTCTTGTGCAGGTTTTTTGGTATGTTGGAATCCAAGATGTAAATAGATCAGTCTCATATGAAGTCGGTAAAATACATGCGACACAAAAATACATTCAGTTAAAACAAAACGTTATCAAAATGTGTTTGCATTTGATAGAATAAATGAGTCTTGTTTTTGTTTAGTTTTCATAGAGGACACATAATCCATAGATATTTGTGAAAACGAAAAATGCAGAATATGTTAAAGTTTTGAGACATACCGAAATTAATTTTAAAGGGAAATTGCCACCTGCAAGCTCAAAGGAGATGGAATTAAATGAAACTACAGTGTCAGTTTATGGTGATAGATTTTCTGATCTTGTTAGAGAAGGTAATTTTTATGTTTAAATTTTTTCAAATAACTTGCAGATGTACTTGTGTGATAATCTGACACAAATTTTTTGTTGTCCAATATATCCAATTATTTGCAGGAGATGTCTTTGTCATGGTTGCACCTGTAGAAAAAACTAAAAACATGAAATATTATTTGATGCGATTCACATAAAAAAATATGAGGTTATTAGAATATTTTGATGATAACGGTTTTATATATGAAAGAGGGTCAATTGTATTGAAAGGATATTTTTTTCAAGAAACCCATCAAAACGATACTCATGTTCACTTTCAAGAATACCTGTCAGATGTCACAAGTTGGCAATATAGTCATTTGGTATGTGCATCGCGCATAAAGTTAATAGAAGTTCAATAAATAAATAAATAAGCTATAAAATGGAAAATGTCCAAACTCGATCATGAACGAATAATTGAAGATGGAATACCATTAGGATTTCTTTAAATAAGTGATATGTACATTCCAGAATTTTTTATTTTTCATTGAAAGTACATGCGTTTATGAATATCTAGGATTCTAGAATCATTTCCAGTTTAGTTTACTTTCATGGTCCATTCAATTAAGAAAAGTTGTATTTTTGATGAATTATAAAGTTTACCAAACCTTATTTACAATTTCAGAGAAGAACCTACATATTGTATCTAGGGAACCTAAATTGACATATACTTTGGATGATTATACTTTAGTCCTACAAATTATCCAAATCGTATGCACAAATCCTTTAATGCATGTAACAAATTTCCTACATATAGGATAAATGCATTCATTATTTGCAATTTGATTGTTCAATGCTTTTTCATATGAAGAAGATAACTTCATATCAGAACTAGGACCCATTTCCATGTCATTATAAGGGACTATTGATGGCTTAGAAAAACTTTAAAGACATATTAAAGTGTATGATTAACCTCCTAATTAAAAAATTCAAGGTAATACATGTATGATTATCATCATAATTAAAAATTTTAAAGTTATCTTAAAAATTGTCAATTTTAATTATGAAGTTGTGAATTTTGATTCCAAAAGTTTTATATTCTATTAAATTGTTAATTTTTTGCATTTAGATTTCAATCTCTTGAAGCAAATTGAAATAAAAATGTGTATGATGAACAGGTAACAAGTTACTTATATTCTACTAAAAAAATGTATGATGAACATGTAACGAGTTACTTATATTGTACACATTAAACATAGTTTTCATTGATTTTGATTGAAAATAACTTAAGTTGAAAACAAATTTGATTTTGTGGCCTCATAACAAAAAATAAAAAATAAGAGGTCATCTACTAAAGATTGGTTTGTTGCATTTAGATTTTCATAATTTTAATTGAATTAATGGTAGGGGTCATATTAATGGCATTAGTGAATACTTCCAATGTGGAGAGGATTGATAATTTCCATTGACCATTTTCTACCCTTACAAAAACAATTTATATCAATATAAATTTTCATGAAAATTGTTTTTAAACTTATATTAAATTTGATGACTTGTTTTAACTATTTTCATTATTGGACTACCATTTCATTGTAAAATTTCACAAGAAACTATAAAATTTGATGACTTGTTTTGACTATTTTCAACCATATTTTTAAATCAAACAAAATTTAAATTATAAGTGAGAAACTATAATTTTTATTTCACATTTTCTTGAATATTTCATTGTGAAATTTCATAAGAAACTATAAAATTTGATGATTTGTTTTGAGTATTTTCAACAATATTTCCAAATCAAAAAAAAATTAAATCATAAGTTAGAAACTATAATTTGATAACTACCCATATCTCCCATCACTACACAATCAGCTCCACACAAAATCAGCTATACTTCACATAGTAGAATCATGTTTATACAATAATGTTTATAAATAAAATGAAATAATTTTTTTTTAATTTCAACACAGTATCGTAAAACATAGCTTAACCTTTTGAGAAATCAAATATGAGAAAATAAATTGATATTTTGAGAAATTAACATAAATTAACAGTATCATATAAACAATATAAGAGAAATAAAATATGAGACAATAAATTGATATTTTTAATTCCAAATATATATATATATATATATATATATATAATCAAAGTTTGAATAGTTACATTGCCAAATGCATAGGTTCCACATCCATTTTAGTGTGATAACAAAAAGTAAGACATTTAACTCCAAAATTATGGACTCTAAGTCACTGCTTTAAGATAGATCACTTCAAACCTGCAAAAGAAAACATAATTCAAAATTTAAAAATTTACAATTCAAACATGTAAAATAAAACAGAATTAAAAAATTGAAAATTTACAATAAAATTTATGTACAAATTTAAAATAAAATGTATACATGTACCATTTTAGATAAATAAAACAAGTTGTGATTAAAGCAAAATTGACATACACACCAAAAGAGTTAAGTCTCATCCTCCAACATATTCATTTCCGCCAAATATAATGTAAACATATTTTCCACCAAATATAATTTAGACATTTGTAACAAGATAAAAACATAATAAAAAAAACAAATAACACATATTAGCATATATACTTTAACTAAATATTAAATAAACAATAAGAAACAATAACATACCCAAGCAGAGTTAAACATATTTAAGATTTTCCCTCACAAAGTTCCAAAACTTCCAAAATAGTTACTCTCCACATTAAGCATACATGATTTAAACAATTTGTAAAATCTTATCTAAAAGCTTAAAAAAATTTAAAGAGAAAAATTGTGTTCTTGGTAAGAAATTTTTGTGTTCAGAGTTAGATAATAATCTGAAAATAAATATAGAACCGTGTATGAAGAAAGTTCATAAATATCCATATTAAGTTATTTTTTCAGTGAAATACTTATCTCCTTGTGAATAAAGTCTCAAATCCTTCAGGTGAAATTCTCATCCCAGGTGATGTTATTTGATCTTATTTACTCAACAACAAAATACTAATCTCCTAAGCTGTAAAATACTAATATCCTCAGTAATAAAATAATTTTCTCCTCTTCTGCAGTGGTCATATAATCAAATTCCAAAATTCTCTTTCAAATTAAATGACTCATAAATCTCCATATTAAGTCATTCTTCGAAGAAATTACTTATATCTATGAAAATTCACAAATATCCATTTTAAAAACCATTCTTGTAAAAAATACTTATTTCCTATTTCTTCGGTGGAATAGATGTTCTCATATAATCTTTCATGTACATGAAGAGAACACAAATATGCACATATATTAAGTCATTCTTCAAAAATCATTTAAATCTATCATCTTTGTGATGTATTGATATTACATATAATCAAATGATTTTTTAAATTATGCGTGAGCTAGCTCAAATATACAATATGTGTGAGCTAGCTCAAATATACATGTATACATAGCTTATTTGTAAATCTACTTGAATGTTGGTTTTTGTGGTGAATAACCAATTTAGTTAAGAGTTTGACAATACCCTGGAAAGAAGGAATTCACTTCGTTGTATGCAGAAAGCACAAATGTCAATACTACGCCATTCTTGGACAAGAAGACAAGGAATGCAATCGAAAAAAATTTAGAAACTTCCCCTTTTGTGATGTGGGATAGAGTCTGTTCTCAAATAATCAAATGTTCAAGTTGAAAATTAGGTCTTCATCATGATCTAAAGTTAAATAAGTTTGAATGTACCATTTAATACAACTATAAGCTTATATAGAGGTTCTATACATTTCAAAAAATTGATCAAAGCATTGAATAGGAAATGTTAAACTAAAAATTTGATAAAAGTAAAAAATATAAGCTTATTCAACATAAGCTTGAACACTCTTATATAAAACCCCAGCATAAAAGCAAATTAAAAATAACTAATGTGAAATGAACATACATTTATGAATCATCATGAATGGACGCATCATTCTCAGGTATGTGTGCTTCCTCTGCTTCCTCCTAAATCCCAATCTTCCTCCCAAGCACACACTGAGGTACTCTCTTATCCACATTACCCTATATAACACATTTCAAATTTGAAAATTTGAAAATTAAATTTAAATGATTTGAACACATTAAATTGTAGTTTTAAATTTTGAAACATGTAATGCCTGTGATGTGCCAACCTATGATTCAATAAATTAAATGTTGTTTAAGACATTCTTCTCTTAAATTAATAATTTAAATGACAATTTTCAATTTCAATATATAACTAAATTTGTTTTCAATATGCAATGATACCTATGAACTCCCACACTCTTCACACTCTCCCAATCAGAATTGAGAAAAACCTGCCTTAGTAGTAGGAGATGGAATAGGGATTTGCAAACAACACAACTAAGAACTAAATCTAGGATTCAATGTGTTGACATTTATACAAAATTATAAATGTTGCTGATCTTATTCAAAAGATTGGAGATTGAACAACTAAAGTGTTCATCTGTGGATATTAGAAAAAACATAATTGATTCAACCCATCCAAATTTAAACTTGTAGAATCAAGTCCCCTATTTACTGGAGATTTATTTAACATATCTCCAAACTAAAATTAATGGCAATAACAACTCAATTATTTCTATTGATACAACAATATGTATATTCATATGGAATTAGAAGTAAACTATCATAAATGTGATGCATCCCCCCTACTCCCTCCTAGGGATACATGACCTCTCGGTCAAGGATCTCTAATTTGTGAGTCAAACAAATCTCTAAAACCTTGATGGTCTCATTATGTATCTAAACACAAGCCCTTTCAACTTTCTGGTGTAGGTCTTACGACACCTGCGACTTTCCCCTTCGTGCTTGCGAAATATCAGAGTTTGGGCACTAAATCCTTTTCTGATAAGCCCCTCCTTAATATGACCTTGGATGATGACCTCACGTAAGCACATGATTGCAGGAATGACCAAGGGTGGTTTGAAACCAAACTACATTTCACCCCGCAATTCACCACGATCCACCACGTGTCTGTTTCTCAATATCGTCACCTCGATTACGGCCCTCCCTCAACTTTTAAAACTCGAGAACCTTCTATCCTCACAATGTGAGGTGACCATCGATATCACGATCTTGATAATGCTTTTGAACTGACGACTTAGATCTATCCCTTTCTTTTTGCGTTCTCTCCTCCTTTCATGCGCCTCCCCATACCTTACAATCTATCGGCACGTACCCCCCTTTCAAATCAACGACTATGGTTGATTTCGAAAATCCAGACTTTGGGAGTTTCAACTCTCAAACTCTTCACTTCCTCTGCAGTGGATATTTCCCAGAGTGGAATATCTGTTGACACATGTCCGATGTAAATAGATGGTTCAGATGAACTCTGACTCTTTGGCCAGTGGGATTTCTTGTTTAATACCTTCTCTTTATTTCGAAGTGATTTCTCCCATAATGGCATATCATTTTCCATGTGCCCTGCCTTGATGGACGACTATAATGGACTTTGGAACTCTACACTCCGACTATTCTCAAATCTTCGCAAACACAAATCTCCTGAGTCAATCCTTCCGTAGTGTCGGATCTTCTGACACGTGTCCTCCCTGATCCAACGACTATCCAATGAAGTGAATATCCTTCCTCCATGTGTCCCTTCATAGATCAACAATCCACATTTTTCCCTTGGGATCAGTGGCCCTAAATGCTTCGAGCTTCGATGCTTAGGGAAATTTCGAAATAGAAATCCATACAAACCCCATAGTGACAATTCTCCAAAGTTCATAATCTAGTGAAACATGTCCAACCATATCAATGGCCCTCTTCTGCTTCGGGAATTCGGCCCTTTCAATCAGATCAATGACCCTTTGGCTCCCTTCTCAATGAATGATCGATATCTCCTTCAGGACTTGGGCATTTTGCCTCTCCGCTTTCCCCCGGAGTTCTAGATCTGGCGCCATGTGTCGACCTTCGAATCGACGACTCTCGTCCTCTTTAGGATTTCAGCCTTTGGGATTCTCAAATCTCAACTTCTTCACACTCTACTTCTCCCTGAGTGTTTTAATCGGAGTCCACAATCCAACGACGTGTGTCCTCCCACAGATCGATGACTCCCAGAGTACTTTCACTTTTGTCCCAAAGTATTTTCATCCAGAGTTCACGATCTATCGTCATGTACCCCTATGGATTTGACAGTCCAAATTCTCTTCAGGTCTTCGGGTTGCTTTCACCCAAAGACAACGGATCTCTACCACGTGTCCCTCTAGATTTGACAGTCCATACTTCTCTTAGACTCTTCGACTCTTTGGACTTTGGGAGTTGCAAACTCCTATGCACTTCTTTCTCCCGGAGTGCTTTCACTTGAAACAGACGATCTCTTGACGCATGTCTCCCCCTTGATTTGACGACTTCTATCCATTTCATCTCTTTGGGATTTGGGAGTTTCAATGCCTGTGCACTTGTTCCTCCCAGAGTGCTTTCACTCGGAGATTCTGATCTGCTAACATGTATCTTGCTAGTGATCAATGACCAAGACCCACTTCTGGTCTTCGACGATTCTTCTATCTCCTCGTTCACAAAATTACGAAGTTTTTTCTCTCCAGAGTTGCAGATATTTCGCCACCTTTCCCCTGGAGAATGGATGTTCCCTAATCACTTCGGGAATTTGGGAATTTGGCAAGTCCACTCTCCTGTACACACAAAGGGTTGATGCTCATTCACTTTACCTTGGATCAGATCATTAGTGATCCTCTACGCCCATATTGAACAACTAGGATATGTTCTTCTTCTCTGATGTCTGGACGTAGACCAGATGGTACATATCTCTTCCCACAATATATCTAACGATTGTTATCACTATTGCTCCTGACATTTTGACTTCTTTCGACTTAGAAGAATTTCTAAGTGTTCAAAGGCTTCAACCTTTTCTCCTCCTTCGATTCTGATCTCTTGGATTTCATCTTCGCTTCTGAAAGCACTATCCCTTTTGAGCTTAGTTCCTTTGAGGATTTCAGTTTCCCACGCACACCTTGCATTCTTGGGATCTCGATAAACTCATATCGAAGGATTTCTTCAAAATAAATTCTTCCCGCACTTCTTGTGGTTCTTCACAATGGTTCCTTGATACTTCGACAAGAATCAATGCTGTGCACTCTTTGCAACAGAGTCCTTCCAACCCCTCTCTGGTTGAATCAGTTTGATATATGACTCGATCTACACACACATTGTGTGTCTCTGTGCACTCCTTGCAATTCTTTCTAATGAAGGTTCAACGGTATCTCTCATGAGCTTCTCTAAGGTTAAGTTACCTCTATCAACGCACTCCTTGCAGACAATGTGCACTTCTTTCACTCGAACCTCACATAAGAGAAACAATTGAAACTTATTCAATACTTCACCAGTTCACACATTCAAAACATGAACGACATATACAAGCATAAAAATGAACACAAATACATAAACACACCATGTGCAGGAAAAACAGATTTTCTAATATCTCTTTGTGTCTATACAAATGTTTACAAAAACTGGACTGCGATAGAGTCCTAGTTCTCTCAAGCTCTCTCCCAGAACTATTCTACCTCCTATCATAACTCTCTCCTGAGTTCTGCCTCTAATACCCTCATGCCAAGATCTCTTTACAAAACAAGGCTCTATGATCTTCTCCTCCTGACTGCCTTAGTGCCATCACTGTCTTAGTTAAGACACCATACCCCTATGGTGCATTACCAGTTCACACATTCAAAACATAAACGACATATAAAAGCATAAAAATAAACACAAATACATAAACACACCATGTGAAAGAAAAATGTTTTTTCTATTATCTTTGTGTGTCTATACAGATGTTTACAAAAACTGGACTACAATAAAGTCTCAGTTCTCTCAAGATCTCTCCAAGAACTATTCTACCTCCTAACCTAAATCTCACCTTATTTCTGCCTCTAAGACCTTCATGCCAAAATCTCTTTATAAAAGAGGGCTCTCTGAGCTTTTCCTCTCGATCACCTTAGTGGCATCACTGTCTCATTTAAGACACCATACCCCTACGGATCTCGTCTTTTCTTTTGAAAGCACTATCCCTTCTGAGCTTAGTTCCTTTGAGTATTTCAGTTTCCCACACACTCCTTGCATTCTTGGGATCTCGATAAACTTAGATCGAAGTATTTAGTCAAAAGAAATTCTTCCCACACCCCTTGTGGTTCTTCACAATGGTTCCTTGATACTCTGACAAGAATAAACTCTATGCACTCTTTGCAACAGAGTCCTTCCAACTCCTCTTTGGTTGAATGAGTCTGATATCCGACTTGGCCTACACACACATTGCGTGGCTCTATGCACTCCTTGTACTTTTGTCTGATGAAGGTTCAACGATATCTCTCTTGAGATTTCCTTAGGTTATCTTACCTCTGTCAATGCACTCCTTGTGGACAATGTGCACTCGCACTCAAACCTCACATAAGAGAAACGATTGAAACTTATTCAATACTTCACTAGTTCATACATTAAAAACATGAACGACATATATAAGAATACAAATGAACACAAATACATAAATACACCATGTGCATGAAAAATGAATTTTATATTATCTCTGTGTATCTAAACAGATGTTTACAAAAACTGGACTGCGATAGAGTCCCAGATCTCTCAATCTCTCTCCCAAAACTATTCTACCTCCTAACCTAAATCTCTCCCGAGTTTTGCCTCTAAGACCTTCATGCCAAGATCTCTTTACAAAAGAGGGCTATATGAGCTTCTCCAACTGACCGCCTTAGTGCCATCACTGTCTCAGTTAAGAAACTGTACCCCTACGGCTCATTACCATGAACGATGATCTAGACCTGACTAAGATATAGATTTTTTTAGAATAAACCATTAAGAAGACCCTATACACTACCTGTACAAAGGTATGGTTTGGTTCTTACAACCTTACAAACACAAAATGTATATAGGATCATATTTTGAATTTAAATATGGGAGGGTCAGTGCATCTCCCTCTCTGAAATGTGCACTGATGTGCTAGAATGCTAGTGCATTATTGAGGTGGAGTGGTGCTCCTGCATCATACTCCACTATTAGGAAAATCATAAGCTCCTTCTCATGAGCTCTTTTTCGCCAGTGTTGAAATCCCCTTGGATCTCAAACTTCTCCTTGGAGATTTCCTCTGGCTCCTTAGATTTGTTGTTGTTGTTGCTGCTTATTCTTCAACTTCTTCTTCTCTACTGCTATGGAAGGCTGTCTTCTTCTCATCTTCTTCTTGCTGAATGATTTTGTTGTTGATCTCACCATCAACCTCTTGATTTCCTCTATAACCCTATCCATCTTCTCCAATGGTTGGATCTTCTTATGCAGCATGCTTTGTTGCACTTTTTTATCGATCGGTAGATCATCATGACCCCCCATGCTATTTTATTTTTATTTTGTGGAATTAGCTTGACACCCTACTACAAGCTCCAATTTTGCAGTCTCATCACTGATTTGTTTCTCAGCTTCCTTCTTTGACTGATTGCTTTCTTCTGTCAGCCTCTCTTGCGCTAGTATATCTCCAAATTCCTCTAGTTGCTCCCCTGGATTATATGATCCTCCATCTGCTTCCAACTTAACCCATTGGATGTTCTTTCTTTGCACTATCACCCTTCTCTCTAGGGCTTCCCATTCCTCATACATATCAGCAAAGTCTATTCTATGTGCTCCCTCTTTTGTTTCAAGCTCCAGTACTATAGTCATTTCCTGTTCAACTTCCTGGATGAAAGTTTTGAGCCATTCCTCTGAATGCTTATATTCTTTTGTTTGGGTAGACATTAATGTTTGCTCCACATTCTCTTCTTTGATAATTTCTACTGGATGTGTTTTCTCTATTGCTACACCTGCAACACTTATGCTAGCCTCTGCTTGGATGTTTGGTAGGAATGATTTGATTTCTCTAATGATCAGAACACTCCTCTGATCCTCCTCCTTTGTGATGGAAGCATTTAATTTCTCATAATCTTCATTCACATGGTTTACAAACCCACATGAATCTTCATCTATCAACACTCCCTGCTGATATGAACCCTCAACAGAGTCCATGAGACTCGCATACAGTCTCATCTCTTTCCCCTTTCCCACCTGGCAATTTGGAGTTTCTTCTCTTTTGACCACCTAACCATTTATGAGATCTTCGGCTAATATCATCTCATTTACCACCTGGCAATGTGAATTTCCACTGCTTTCCTTTTGATAGTCTATGAGATCCTCACTTGATATCATATCATTGCCCACCTGGCAATATGAAAATCCATTTCTTCCCTCCTGGAAGTTTATGAGATATTTGACTAATCTCACCTCCTCCTCATCACTGAGGTGTCTCCCAATTTATGGTTCACAGATGTGAATCAGTTCCTCCTCTATGTCACTGAGGTTTTCGGCATGCCTCAACCACCTTTTCAATGCTTGTTGCTGCTTTCCAGCCAACAACTTTTGAACATGCCATTTTACTTTCCTGTTTAGAGGCCATTCGTACCTCCAGTGTACCTTTTCTTTATGCTGTATCCTCAATGCTAGCTTCTCCATCATTGCTCTTATCTTATTAAGATCCAGATCCATCTATGGATTGCATTTCTTCTTGTAGCCTTCTCTCTGACCACATTCATGTCCTTCAATAACCATTTTCACCTTCTTCTTTCCCTTCTGACAAGTCTTGTGTATTACTCTACATTTGAGAGCATCACCATCTTCTTCCTACAACTCACCTGGCTGTTTAAATTTTGTTGCTGCACTTTTGCAACAACCTTCTCACAGAGCATCAGTAATCTGCTTCCTTTCACCTACTGTCTTCAACAAAATTTGAGCTTCTGATATCACCTAATGTTACAATATTTGTTTCCTTTGTCTATTATTTGCAAAAAAAAAAATGCTCTAATACCACATGATGGTATCATACTATATCCTTTACCTCCTTTCCTCTTTTGCCTGTTGTCTACAAGAAAAAATCCATCTATGATACCACATGATGGTATCAGACTATATCCTTTACCTCCTTTCCTCTTTTTCCTATTGTCTACAAGCAAACATTCAGCTCTGATACCACATGATGCAGGCCCCCTAATCCCCCATAGGGCTACATGACCTCTCGGTCAAGGATTTATGATTCTTGAGTAAAACGACTCTTTGAAACCTTCATGGTCTCGTTTTCTATCTAAACATGGGCCCCTTCAACTTTCTGGCATAGGTCTTATGGAACCCGCAACATTCCCCTCCGCACTTGTGAAATCTCAGAGTTTGGGCGCTAGAGCCTTTTCTGATAAGACCCTCTTTGATATGACCTTGGGTGATGGCCTCACATAAACACGTGATTGAGGGTGCGACCAAGGTCGGTTTTAAACCAAATTACTTTTCGCCCCACAATTCACCACGAGCCACCACATGTCCCTTTCTCAATCCCGTAGTCTTGATTGTGGCCCACCCTCAACTTTTTAAAACTCGAGCACATTTTATCCCTGCAATGAGAGGTGATTGTCGATCTCAGGATATTGACGGTGATTTTGAACTGATGGCTCAGATCTATCCCTTTCTTTCTTCCTTCTCTCCTCCTTTCACCCGCCTCCCCAGACCTTACAATATGTCGACACGTACCCCCCTTTCAAATCAAAGACTATGGTTGATTTTGGCAATCTGGACTTCGGGAGTTTCAACTCTGAAGCTGTTCACTTCCTCTGCAGTGGCTATCTCCTAGAGTGGAATATCTGATGACACATGTCCCACGTAAACATATGGTTCACATGAACTTCATCTCTCCGTCCTTCGGGAGTTGTTTTTCAATACCTTCTCTTTCTTCTGGAGTGATTTCTCCTGGAGTGCCAAACTGTTTTCCACGTGTCCCGCCTCGATGGATAGTTCTAATGGACTTCAGAACTCCACACTCCGAATGTTCTCAAATATTCACATACAAAAATCTCTGGAGTGAATTCTTTCAGAGTGTCGGATCCTCTGATAGCTATCCTCCCTAATCCAACAACTATCCAAAGAAATGAATCTTCATCCTCCACGTGTCCCTTCATAGCTCAAAGATCCATGTTTTTCCTTTGGGATCAACAACCCTAAATTCTTCAGGCTTCAGCGCTTCGGGAAATTCTGAAACACAACTCCATACAAGCCCCGGAGTGACAATTCTCCGAAGTTCACAATCATGCGACCCGTGTCCAACTCGATAAACAACCCTCGTCGACTTCGGGACTTCGTCCCTTTCAATCAGATTAACAAACCTTCGGCTACCTTATCGATCAACGATCGAGATATCCTTCGGGACTTCAATGTTTTCCCTCTCCACTTTCCCCTGAAGTTCTAGATCTCACACCACGTGTCCACCTTCAAATCGATGCATCTCTTCTACTTCGGGATTTTGGCCTTCGAGATTCTCAAACCTCAACTTCTTCATGCTCTGCTTCTCCTGGATTGTTTTACCTAGAGTCCATGATCCAATGACATGTGTCCTCCCACAGATCGATGGCTCCTAGCTGCTTCGGCTATTTGGGTTTTGACGATCTCAAATTATCCTTCTTCACTTTTCTCCCGGAGTGCTTTCACCTAGAGTTCACGGTCTATCGTCACGTGCCTCTTTGGATTTGACGGTCCAAATTCTATTCGTTTCTTCTGGTTTCATTCACCCGAAGACAATAGATCTATGCCACATGTCCCTCTGGATCTTACGGTCCAGACTTCTCTTTGGATCTTTGGGCTTAGGGATTTTCAAACTCATATGCGCTCATTTCTCTTGATGCGTGTCTCCCTCTTGATATGATGAATGTTATCCATTTCGACTCTTCGGGATTCGGGAATTTCAACTCCTGTGCACTCGTTCCTCTGATATTCCTTTCACCTGGAGACTCTGATATTCTAACACGTATCTCCCTGGTGATCAATGGTCAAGACCCACTTCGGGTCTTCAGTGATTCTTCTCTCTCCTCGTTCACAAACTTCTGAAGTTTTTCCCCTTTGGAGTTGCAGATTTTTTCCCCCTGTCCCCCTGGACGATGGACAGTCCCTAATCACTTCGGGACTCCGGGACTTTGGTAATTCCACTCTCCTGTACACACAAAGGGTTAATGCTCATGCACTTTACCTTAGATCGGATGATTGTTGGTCCTCTGTGCTCAGATCCATCGACTAGGATTTTTTCTTCTGCTTTGCGCTCCCCTCTAATGTCTAAACGTAGATCAGATGGTCCAGATCTCTTCCCACAACATATCTGACAATTTTTGTCACTCCTCCTCCTAAGATTTTGACTTCTTTCGACTTAGAAGAATCTCTAAGTGTTCAAAGGATTCAAGCTTTGCTCCTCCTACGAGTCGGGTCTCTTGGATCTCGTCTTCCCTTATGAAAGAGCTATCCCTTTTGAGCTTAGTTCTTTTGAGGATTTCAGTTTCCCACGCACTCCTTGTGTTCCTGAGATCTCGATAAACTCAGATCGAAGGATTTGTTCGAAATAAATTCTTCTCGTAGTCCTTGTGGTTCTTCACAATGGTTCCTTGATACTACGAAAAACATCAACTCTTTGCACTCTTTGCAACAAATTCCTTCCAACCCCTCTCTAGTTGAATGAGTCTGATATCCGACTCATCCTATGCACACATTGTGTGGCTCTATGCACTCCTTGCACTTCTGTCTGATGAAGGTTCAACGATATCTCTCCTGAGCTTCCCTGAGGTTAACTTACCTCTTTTAGTGCAGTCCTTGTGGACAACGTGCACTCCTTGCACTCGAGCCTCACATAAGAGAAAATATTGAAACTTATTCAATGCTTCACCAGTTCACACATTCAAAACATGAATGCCATATACAAGCATAAAAATGAACGCAAATACATAAACACACCATGTGTAGGAAAAACTTATTTTCTATTATCTTTGTGTGTCTATACAGATGTTTACAAAACCTGAACTGCGATAGAGTCACAATTCTCTCAAGCTCTCTCCCAGAGCTATTCTACATCCTAACCTAACTCTCTCATGAGTTCTTCCTCTAAGACCTTCATGCCAATATCTCTTTACAAAAGAGGGTTCTATGAGATTCTCCTCTCGACCACCTTAGTGCCATCACTGTCTCAGTTAAGACACCATACCCCTATGACTCATTACCATAAATGATGCTCCAAACCCGACTAATATCTAGACCTGTTTACAATCAACCATTAAGGCGATCCTATCCACTACCTATACAAAGGTATGGATTGGTTCTTACAACCTTACAACATAAAATCTGTATAGGATCATATTTTGAATTTAAAAATTGGAGGGTTGGTGTCTCTCCCTCTCTGAAATGCGCGCTGATGTGCTGGAATGTTGGTGCATTGCTAAGGTGGAGCAATGCTCCTACATCAAAATGCATTAAAAATTTACCAACTAGAACACATAACGATCTGTTGTTCGGTTCATCATTTTGAATGACCTCCTTCCAACCATCATGGAAATTTTTTTCATACTCCTTAAGATATTCTATTGACATGGTACCTAACTCCACATGTATTTTATAAACAAATATGGTCGGATAATTGGCTTCCGCTTGCTGATGGTTCAAACCAACATCAACACCATAAAAAATCAATTCCAAATTTTCCCCGATTGCATTCCTAGCTTCTTTTCCAACCTCTTATGAAGCTTGCAACTTTCAATATGAAGCAAATTCCTCTGTTGGGAGAGATACTAAATTTCTTAGAGGCCTCTGCAATGTCGCATTTTGATATGCCCATTTTTTATCATATGTTTGTCCTTTACCAGCCTCATAATAATCGAACAATAGACTAGTATAATCAGGGTGCATGTCCATGAAAAAATCTTCATAAAAGTGTCTTGCAAAATAATGTGGAACCTCATCGTTCCATGACAATTTCCCATATGCTGCCAAAAATCTGTTATACAAATGTCCTGCAATGTTGGGATGCTTAAAATATTGCACCTTCAACATCTTTTGCTTTGGCCCATCTTTGAAATTGAACATTGAAATTGCATTTGATTTTGAAACATTATTTTTTACTGCGCCCCATTTATTAAGGCTCATCACCTCTGACTTTCACCACCTCATCAAATCGATAAAACTATCAGTGGTTGGCCCCATGTTTTGATATGCATCCATAAAGTTTTGCAATGAATGAAAAACAATCTGCAATCTTTGTTTACTCTCCTCAATTTGATGCCCTATCCTCAATTTGATTCCAACTCAATGACGTCAGACATGGTCTTCCATAAAGAAACTCAAACAATGTCATCTTAATCATACTCTGGTAATTGTTTTTGTATGCAACTCTACCAATGGAAAGAAGTATTCCCAATTTTTTTGTTTATCCATCATTTACATACGTAGCATATCCTGTGAAATATGATTCATCTTTTCATTTTGTCCATCTGTCTCGGGGTGATATGTTGTGCTAAAATTCAATTGCGTTCCCAAGGCCTCTTGGAAACTAGTCCAAAATCATCCAGTAAACAATGATCCTCGATCATATATGATTCTTCTTGGTACACCATTTACACCATGTCCTCAACTATATCAACCTATTGTACATTGTGAACAATATTTAGTCTTTAACCTTTATGAGGGAAATCCCTTTACATGTGATCTCCCTCACAACCCCAACATTTAATAGGCTAATGCCTTGGCCTTTTCCCCAATTTTTCTAATATTATGGTTTCATTTTGATATGGCTATCCTTGAGAAATATTTATAAAGAATGGTTTCTTGTTCCTTTTTTTCCTTTGCTCCATATTACCTTTCTTATTATCTTCCCAATACTTTTGGAAAGTTGGTCTCCCTCTATCCTGATCATAGAACCTTTGAATGTTTGAATCTTGTCTTGCTCATATTTGATGAAATCATTCTAAAAATAGCTTTTAAACTACCTCCAATTTTTTAAACTGTCTGCAAAGAATACTTGTGCAATTGGAAACACCTCTTCATCCCCTAAACCATCCCTCTACGTCCTCATATTTTCTTTTCTGACCATCAATGCTACGAGGTTTGATCTTTCTCATCTCCCCTTCTAATTCATCCACTCCATAACTCCTCCTATGCTTTATGATACGAGATGAAATTGGACCACTTTCTTCTCTCCTAATTGAGTCTCTTGGTGAGTGATGATGTTTTCTACCAACAATTCAATATTATTCCTTTTTTGCATGATATCTATGATCCTTTGACTTACCTAAATCCGACTCTTTATCCACCTTCTTTTCTATCATGTCCCAAAATTAAGGTTGATTCTATTCCACTACTTTTGAGCTTTCATAATAATCTGGTTATCAGCCTTATATATTAACACATGTCTTTTTAGTGTTTTTGTAGATGAGTTCCTCAATATATGTCAACCTCGTTTCCTTTTCTTTTCCATGTGCCTCCCACATGTTCCTCCACATCACTTTCATCAACTTTATTTAATCCTCATTTTTTCATGTATTCAAAAGTTTTCTTTGGTCTAAGTTATCATACTTTACTTTACAACATCTTTAGAATCTCATGTCAGAAAATTAAAAAATAAGTTTTTTCTAATACCAAAATTGCACTTGAGTGAGAGTTCTGAAATTCCATAAGAGCCAAAATTACACTTGAGTGAGAAGTCAAATTCCATAAGAGAGAACACAGATTCCATTATATCCCAAATCCAAAACTCCAAAATTGATACTTAAGAAATTTGACAAGTTATATAAAAAATGACATATTCAAAAAATGACAAAACAATTAGCCCTTTTCCTTCTTATTTTTTCAAAAATAATTTTAATAAAAGTCATCTGAACAATATTTCGGTCTATCTTTAATGTACTTTTAGACTAAAACATTCCATCCTCTAAATTCTTGTCAACTAAAAAGTTTATGAAGTTAGAATTTGATCAAACTCTCAACTAAAAATTTAAAAATTTAAATGTGCTAAATTCTTGTTAGCTCAAAAGATTATAAAGGAGAAATTTCATCAAACTCTTAACCCATAATTCATTATAACCCAAATTTATATTTCTTGTAAAGTATCTTTTTGGTGAAAGTTGAAAAATAACACTCTACAAAACATTCTGGTCAATCAAAATTATACAAATTTAGCAATTTTTAAGAACCTACAACTTCAACAAGAGTAGGCTCCTACAATTTTTCAATATCATCAATCAAACTTACTACTAATAGATTCATCTATGAAACCAGTTTGCAATGATATAAAAACTGACAATTTTCGTTAAGAAATGCTATTTATTAATATTTTTCTTCTAAACTTTATAACTTTATTGTTGTCAAATTCTTCTTGGACCATTCAGCAACCTCGCTGACCCTTTCGATTAGCAGGAGAATCTGGATTTGCCTACAAATTTGTCCCAACTTTCCCAATTAGACTATTTATTCAATTGTCCCATTTAACAACTTCTCAAGTAATTCATTTCTCTAAATTGCACCATTTAGAAAAAATCTCTCCATTCTCCATATTATTTCTTAGTAATTCAAATTGTCTTGTTTTCTCTACGTAATCTCAAAATCACAAATACTTAAAAGCTTTATGTGTTTTGTTCTAATTCCTTTTATTTATAACTTTATTTATCATTTTACATTCATGGTTACTATTAGAATTTCATAACCTGCTAAAGAGATTTAAAGAAAGTCTAAACACACATTAAATAGTTCCAGAAAAATTTCAAGGGACAATGTTTTTATTATTGTTCTCCCATATATAGCTTAAGTTTATTTCAATCTAAAACATAAAACTGTCATGAACCTCTATAATCTTATAATCTTACTTCCCTCTCAAACATGAAAATGCTAATGAAACAGAATACGAAAATGCTAATAAAACAGAATACATCATATAACTAATCATTTCACAGAAATCTAAAACATAAAAGGGTCATGAACCTCTATAATCTTACTTCCCTCTCAAACATGAAAATGATAATGAAAGCGAATAGATCCTATAACTAATCATTTCACAGAAATCCTGTGTTGAAACAGAAGTTGTGTTGAACGGTATAAGATTACCTTTTGGATGGTCATTTGTATCTGAATTTACAAAATCTTATTTAACACAGCAATCATAATAAAAGAAGAATTCTTAAAATTTTAAGCGCCTAAATTAACAAGCTCTCTTCAACAACCTCACGGACCCTCCTTTTATATTCTTTGCGATCCTGGCTGTACAACTGAGCAGCCACTGAATTAGCAGGAGAATCTGGATTTGCGTCACACAGTAATGACTGCACCAACATAATACCATATATATTGATCAGCAAGAATATTGCAGCTAAAAGCTTTGGTAACTTGCATCTCCCTCTCAAAATATCATATAAATTACCTCATTAAGATCACCTCACAACCAGAAAGTCCAGTACCTGAATTGAAGTGAGAACTGCAGCTACATCATAGGCTGGGCTCCACTTGTTTTGTAAAATGTCCAAGCAAATACCACCATCATTATAAACTGCACACGACAAACCATAGATC
>ML787102.1:285866-296933 GCA_009831015.1 Picea engelmannii
AAAAACAAATATTCTTTTGTGATTAAGAAAATTTGGAAAACATGGAACACATTAATCCCTTTCTCGCTTGGAAGGATCCAACTCTTAGAACATGCCTTTCATTCAATTTCCATGATCTGTATTGATATCTACTTATCTATGGGGATATGACGCCCCTAGATGAATATATTTATCTTTATAACTATATGATATATCAAAATGTGGTTTAAGTGGCCAATGATTTGGTGGTTACTCAAACTCAAACTTGGATTGTCAAGCCCAATTTGAATCTTAAGTACCTTGTCTCCTATTGATATAAAAATTTGGTGGATTGTATATAAAGAGTTTCATTCCCAACCACTTTTCTCTAAGGMTTCGCCTCCCTATGCTTACAAAATGGGGGAGAGATAAGAAATGGGAAGGCCATGATTCATGAAATATAAGATGGCTCTGGGATATAAGTCGCTCTCCTTAAATCCATCCCTAGAAGGTTGATTAAATAATCTCTCAAAATTAAAATCTAAACATAAAAACTAGTTGTTAAGGATTTGAAATATATAGATCCTATTTAGATACAAAACAAAAATTATTTTCTTGTTGTTTTTCCTTGGGGAGGATACCCTTCAATAAAAATATTAACCTACCTAAAAATTCATAGCTATATATGTCCTCATTCCAAACAACTTGAAACCTTGAAGGATCATTTTTCCTTCTACTTCCTAGCCAAATATTGTTGAGCATAGGCAAAGTCTCTATGAAAACAACACCTCCCTAGTTCTTTGTCCTCCCAAGTTTCCTTGTGACCAACCTCCCTACAATATCAATTTTCATTCTATCTCGAAGATTATCAAGGCTTAAGTTTTAGTTTGGCAATGGAGAAATATGAATCATGGTCGAATTAATTATATTATCACATCAAGCTTCTCTTGATATGATGGAAACACAATCTATACCAACCTATACTTACAAATAAATGTACATTCCCACAAGTTTTTCTTAGTGATGGAGCACCTACAATTTCTTATGGACTATTGGCATGTACCCCCTACATTATAATTTGTATGGTTCTTGGCCTACATATTACTCTTATGTATGAGAATTTTTGTCTTGTTTTCACAAGATATTTACGATTAGGTAGACCTAGGGACCAAGTTGACATATTGGGATCACCATAAGCATGTATGCATCCTCTACATTGTCTCACCTCAACTCAGAAATCATTTGCAACCTTGTCTCTCACAATCGGAGAGAGGCCTAGACCCTAGGAGGATACATATGAATGAGACATTGTGCATCTAACGGAAACTAACTTGCCACATATTGGATAGGTCCTAGCCCCAAATAATCATGACCAATTCCCCTAAGCCATTGGGGTTATTTTTTAATGTTGTTGTTAGACGATTTAATGAGTCTTGTTTTGTCGAGGTCACGCATTTAGATACTCTATGGATGTTTTTCCAAAAAGAAACACATTCTTTTCCTTTAAAACTTAGGTGTGGAGCATGATTATGTTCTATTTTTCTCTATTGGTGGAGGTTGCTTATGTAGCCCATTCATTTTTTGTTTTTCCATACACATTGATGTCATTAATAAACAACATTCTTATTTTCTGGAGGTCACACATTTAGATAATCTATGGATGTTTTTCCAAAAAACAACACATTCTTTGCCTTTGAAACTTAGGTGTTATGGTCGTTGTTGGACAATGATTATGTTCTATTTTTCTCTATTGGTGGAGGTTGCTTATGAGGCCCATTCATTTTTCTTTTCCATACACAATGATGTCATTAATAAACAAAAGAAGCATTATTTCAAGAAAACAAAAATCAAGGGCCATTAAAATGTGCAGAAGAAATTCTTTTAATTTATAGGAAAACAGGTGTTGCATAGTATTGCCAAGTAATGAAATAAGCTGCGAACACTAGATGATTGTTATGTCTAGAATGCCAGTTGACACATCACCTTAAAAACCTACACTTACAATGATTTTAAATTATTAATTTATTTCTTTATATTTAAGAAATATTAACTCTTTGTTAACCATAAACTATTTTAAGTTTACCCCAGAAAAAAATATTAATTACCATTAAAAAATAATTATAAAATATAAATGACCATACTAATTTTTTTTTTTTTAAATATTAATTACCATACTTAAAAAAAAAATGATATTAGTTAGAATTGGTAAATTTATGATATTTGATAACAAAAAGCCGAGGAGAAAAACAAACCCCATCATAACAAAACACATGGAGGATTTCATCCATCCGAATTCCGAATAGGATTATTATATTAATGATTTATTCATTTATTTAAATAAAATATCCTACTCAAAATACTTTATTTCCATCCGAATAGGATTATGATTATTATAATAAATGATTTATTTAAATAAAATATCCGACTCAAAATAAATTATTTCCATCCGAATAGGATTATGATTATTATAATAAATCATTTATTCATTTATTTAAATAAAATATCCGACTCAAAATATTTTATTTTGGTATGATCACTTAAAAATAATTCTTTTATTTAAATAAATAATAATAATAATTTACAATGTTTATTATGATAAAACATATAAGTTAATTTAATTTTATGGATAACATGACATGGATACTCATTACGTGAAGTTGGAAGGTGGATAAGTAAATTATTGAATGGATGTCACATTATGTGACTACACTTTCATAAGTCATAAAAAAATTAAAAGCATCGGGTACTTTTATTATTGTTTATACTGCAATTTGATTTTATATTATGGATGGATATATTTTTTTGATTTTTTCTTTTATTTTTATGTCGAAGACGTTTTTAAGGGGAGGTTCCTCGCCCAGTTTTCATCATCTGTCAAGGGCCTTTGAAAGCATGCCACGTGTCAGTGTAATGAAAGTATGTGGCATATATTTTCTTGTTTTTGATTTCCTTTTGTACTTACCTCTCTCGACTACCCTGTTGCACCACCTTTGCACCGTCGCCCTTATCCTTCCCTTGCAGTGAATTCCTATAGAGATGTGAGAGAAGTCCATCTGCTTAGTCTCCTTCATCTCAGAAGCTAGACGAGTCGTCTTCTGCTTAGTCTGCTCAAAAATCTGCATTTAATGTTTACGGCAAGAGGCAGAAACACCACATTTAATGTTTATGCCAAGAGGCAAAAGTTAGTTGTAGAAGCCCTGTAGCCTAAGGAAGTTGTGTGCTCTGAAAGAACGTGAGAAACTGCAGAGAATATTATTGATCATACACCTAAGATAATAATGAAGCTTGGAAAGCTTGTAGCCGAGTTTGCTTTACCGTCTTCTTCCTCGGTCTCTGTACAATCTGAGAGAGCTATTTTGTCTCCTAGGAACAATCACAGACCTAACAAAATAGTATTCCAGAACAATGATGCCTAGGATCCAAACCCAAACAATACCTTCAGAAACAGAAAAGTATAAAAAGGATTATTTTTAGAAATGACGATTCACCTGTTGATCAAAGAAAGGATCAAACTTCGCGCCATCCTATCCATCAGGTCGGTCCCAATATTTAATGAACAATGAAACTTTACCAAGCTTAAATCTCAAGACCTCAAAGTCTGTTGCAAAAGAGAAAAGGAATAACCTAGTTGATATAGAAATCAGAGTTGAAAAAAGAAGATCCAACGATGATGAAGAATCTCCAAACAATGACACAGATGCAGTCAATGAATTCACTCTTCAGAAATCCCAAGTGAAGAGGAGCTTTTGTTTAATAGAGTTATATGCCTACATTGGTCTCAGTGGTGTTTTTCCCTTTTCTTCGACATCAATCTTACCTACCCCTCTCGTTTTAGATGTCTCAATATAGCCACATCCCTTAGTGGTCTATTTTGTTGGGAAATATTTTGGCCTCCCATGTACCCCTGTCTTCCTCATCTCCATACATTTTCTATTGTCTTGAAGCTTGCTATTACTGGACTATGGAGGAGACATCACATGGTTAAATTGACGGGATGGAGACGTATAGACACCCAAGAAATCTCTTTAGGCTCTGAGGTACATTCTTTGATTCCCCCAAGTCAAGCGTCTCTATGAAGTCTCTTGTTAACATGAAAACTTTACAGGCAAGATTCAAGGCTACCTTGGCTTGCAAGTTTCAAACCACAAATCACTTGTTTCTTTAGTAGTTTGGCTATATCTGTGTGTGTGTTTATTATCTTTTAGTTAAACTTAACGTGTAATTGCATTGAGGTTGGTAAATTTTGTAGACCATGCTACAACTGTTGGTGTTATTATTGAACTATATTCTGTAAATTATCATAGGTAAGACTATATATACAGTTAATTTCACAATAATCACTTATCGCCAGAGCATATTGTTATGGCAACTAATTTTGCAGTGCACATGCTCTGTAGAAAGAGTTGCAGGCCTTCCAACTTGTAAATGATTGTTGGGACCCTGAAAGTTACCGTAAATATGTGGATGTCTAATAAGCTTCATCCTACCTACTCAAATCAAAATAAAAAGGAATTTATCTTTGGCTATAATTTGTAACAATGTTGTGAAAAGATGCTTTGACAAACATATTTCATCTTGTATTACATTATAATGCATTTTCCAAAACTTTTACTTTTGATTGGGTTTTGGGTGTTTATTCAATGTTCATTAATGTAAAGATCAAAAATGGAACGAAACATTGCAAAAAATAAATTGTGAAATTTACTAACACTGTTCAAACCCGGATCCAATTCTTGAACAATATTCCCAATGTTTAAAGGATCGACAAGACATTGTTTAGGCAATGTGTATTTCAAATAATGAATGAATAGTTCAATCTTTTAAATCATTTATACCATTCAGACAAACAAACCCTTAATTGAACCAATTCCCAAAGTGAAAGGTTCAATTCACTAGTGAATATTAAGTTGTTATATGCAAGTCGTTCAATAAGTTAGACTATTAATTCCGATAAGAGGGTTTAGAACCCAACTACAACCAAATGTTGCAAAATCAAACTCAATTTGCCATGCGATATTCACTAGCCTTCAGAAATGTTTCCTTTTATTCAAAAACCTTATTCAATTGAGAAAGTTTTACCCAAAGTCTTGGATTATATGGCTATGTTAGTTAAAGAAACGAATAAGTATTTTAACAGTGAGCATAATTACCAGGTTGTTAAAAGATTTTAAATATTGGTCAACAATTCATCAATGTTGAAACCCTAACACTTGTTACCATAACTTAGATTTATTTCCAAAGAGTAGATTTAGCATATATTTTTCCACTGAATATAATCTTGAGTTAGTCAAGCACATTCAAATTATGTAAATATTTACCAATAGATCAATTTAGTCTTCTATGGAACAAACCTTGATTAGACCTATCCTTAAGAAGTATAGATTTGATATTCCTGCCAGAAAACAATTTCTAATGGTATAAACAAAGTTTCCAAAGGAGAGCTTCAAGCTTCAGGAAAACACGTGAAATAAAGGCCAAAATGGACCACTCCATCAAAAATCCTACAGAAGTTATGGAACAACCAAGTCTTGTGTCCGTTCTTGATAGCTCATTCTACAAGGATTATACTTCTCCCGACCCTGTCATCAAATGCGCCAGTCTAAATTTTCGAGGTAAGGAATTAGGTAACCTCCCTCTGCACCAAAATATTTAAAACATCATTTGTCTTCTATACATCGCAACTTTCTTTCTATACATCACATTGCAACTTTATTTCTATACATCGCAGGGGAAAGGGAACACTGAAAATAATGAGTTTTAGTTCCTTCTCTTTTTTTCACTATAAAAATGAGTTTGTAAAAAATGAGTTTGAACTTGTTGATTAAGTGAATGAGCAAGTTGAAATCATGTATAATCCTCACTTTCACCCAATTCTTGTATTTTCTTGTATTGCACAACAATTATTTGGTGGGTCTGGTCCCAAGATTCACAGTATGTCAAAGGGTTAATTGCAAACCCTACTCTTCTACACCTACTGTATGATTTGATTCTTCACTTTTTCGTGCGTTTGCATTATCACTTACTTATTTATTGTTTATGGGAAATAAGATGGGTCATATACTTATGTTAATGATAAAAAAAATAGATGAATCAATTATAATAATAGATTAAATTTAAAACATCTTTCTAAAAAAAACAGAAAAAATATTATCAAAATGCAATATAAATATTCCGAGAACTAAATCAATGTAGATGCCATTAAATCTTTGGAGAACCAAATTAATGTGGATAACATTTTTGAATTTAATGTGGATGCCATTTTTTTTAGATTTATTTGAATCCTTATTAGGATAAGGTTGAGATAAATCTTGTAATAATATTGATAAATTGGTAACATAGTGTAAGTACAATTTTATTCCTTTAAGTAAAGTGAGTAATAACAGTGCAACACATTGTAGTTCTTTTCCAACATATATAATAACAATGCAACACATTGTAGTTCTTTTCCAACATATATACCCATTCTGTTCGACGTTCCCTTCCCCTCATTTAGGAGTATGCTAGTTTAAGTTATATTTCAAAATCGTTAGATTGTAACTTTATGAAAAAGTGTAGTGAATGACTTAATTTTAGGATAATTTTGTTATAATCTTTGAGATATGCTTAAGTGTTGACCAAAGTGAATCTATATTTTGTATGTGACAAGTCATACCATCTGATTATTTAATTGAGATTATATTCGCTATGAGACATATAAATTTGACCAGATAAATTTGATTTTATTGTTTTCTAGAAGGAATAAATGATCTCCTTGTTGTTAGTCTTCCAACCTTCCAACATTAAGTTGTCTAGAGTTGGGACGTTTTGCCTAAAGACTGTGATATTCTATATAGTTCATATTATTAAATCAAGGGACCATCCAATAATCCATTTTTATATTTTAAATCAATTGACCATCACAAATTTCAAGTTTAAAATGTGAGGCACAAGATTTCGACGCATTTAAAGGCATGATTGCATCAATATGTTGGCGTATTTAAAAGTTGGACTGCATAATTTATTTTATATTAAAGAGACATCGTCACCTCTACAATAAGAGGGCGAATTCATTTGTCAATTGGGTGTAGCTTGTATGGTTGTGAGGAATGATTGTTATCCTCCCCACCCAGGTTCAATTCTCATAACGACGTGAATAAAACTCATAACGAGTATGTTGTAATGGATTTGAGCCTATATATATTGTAAAGTTTCCTTTGATTCAAAATTGAATAGCAAGGCAATTGTTATAGTCCCATGGCACAAACTAATAAGGTGTATTGGAAAGTTGCCTTTGATTCAAAAGTTAATAGAAAGGTAATTGCTATAGTGTAACGACCTCCTCGTTACGACAACAACTCTCTAACAGGTGCGAATTTTTTTTATTTTTTTTTAAGGTGTGTGCGCACATGTAAAAAGGAACATACACACTTGACTCTACGTCACCACACGACAACCAACAAGACGCAACCATGATGAACACAACCAGAAGGCTCAAGGCGCACAACTGGTAACTGCAAGAAATAAACGACCATAGACATAAGGCGCACAACAAGTAACGACAAGCATTAACGAACATAGACATAAGGTGCACAATCAAGTAACTGCAAATGTTTAATGACATAATGGATTATGCACGGTACGAACACAAAAGGAAGAATCCGTAGTAGTAGATTTTACTATTTCTGCACAAGAAAGCAGGGCGTTTAATCTTAGTTCTCTGCTCCGGAGAGAGAGAAGGTCAAATAGGCTCCTGGCCGTCTGCTCAGGCAGAAACTAGTAATCTACATCAGGAGTGTCGCAAGAGTGGAACCCTACCCTTAAAGGGCCCGAGACTCTTGATACGGCACTGGATTCTTTACACAGAAATAATCACACCCACAGACTTATGTACTAAGGCTACATGGAGGTGTCTACATCCCGCTCGACACAAGCAGACCACGCAATGCAAGAAAACCAAGTACTACAAAATCAAGGACAACCATGACCTCTATGGGAGATGCAATTCAGAAGGATCTTCGACAACAATCATCCATCATTATTCATAAAATCCATTGCGCAAGAATTCTAAAGCTTAAAACCATATTTATTGCTTAAATCAGTTTGTGCAGGTCACATCTATAACTATCATTAAGACACAAAAATCCATTTGATCAAGAAGTCCCAACATAAAACCCTCACATGTCAGTAGTGTTCTAAAATCTCAACCATGAGATAATCACCAATCAACCGATTATAACACCACCCCTAAAAGGATGTAAAAACTATTAATTTCGCTTCCCCAATACTAATTCCTAAGGACTGATTGTACAAGTTGTAAGGCCTTGCATTATAAGTTAACAATTCAACACCAACTCAACAACATTACCTTAAAATAAAAACAACATTACGCTACCATTAAAATAACTCCGCAATTAATTTACCCATCTCAATACATCTTGTATGTTACTTATACCATAAAATCTACAACCAACATTAATTTTGCGGCACGCACCTGATCCATTAGCCAATTAACATAACTCGTTTAATGATCAAGCATGCCATGTTTGGTCATACTACATCCATACATGATAATTAGTATCATAACATAATTCTAGGTTAGCGAGAACATCAATACTTAAAAATGAGTACCATAGCATGCAAACATATTTGTAGCTTAATGAAAACAAATAATCTATATAGCTTGACTTCATTTGAGAATCCCCAAGGTAACATGTATTAAATTGGAAGGGATGGCCACATCAATTTGAGATTAGATTGAGTATAGATAAAAGATTTTGTATATTTTATTACAAGGGGATAAAAGGGTCTAAGGATAAAGAACTAGAAGGAAATAAGCATATTTAATACTCACATAGACCTTAATTCAAATCATTAAAAAGGATTCTTATGCCATTGTAACACACATGATTCTTAGATATGGAATTATAACAAATCGTTGATCCACCGCCTAACATAATAAATGATAAAAATAAAAGAGGACATTAATGTTTAAACTAATGAAAGAAGAGACTGAATTACTAATTAAGGAAACTAAATTTCAAGCAGGTGTAAAATCGAGGCCTGAGTTGTCATTAATAACAACAAATATAAATCTATAGGCGCTTAAACAATGGTTGCCTAAATTAAAAGGAGGCAGTGGTCAGAAGAGGGCCAAATCCTGCCAGGTTTTAAGCCAGGAAAGACGGTCATTGTCAGGTGAGGTGATGAAGGGGGCCGCGTAATGAGAAGAAAAAGAAAACCATAAGAAAATTCGAAATGTAAATCACACGGTAAGGGAAATTCTTTAATACAATCATAATGAAAATAGATTCATTCATGCAATCGTGATCTTCCATTAACCTGGAAATCACGTTCTGTACGTCATCGACATTAAATATTAAAAATAGAAGATGGCGCGCATAAAGAGATTCGTCATGGTTAGAGCTGGTGGCTGTCGTGCAGCCAGTCCCTTGGGGAGATCACGTTGACACACCGACTCAACATGCAGCGAGGAAGGCGCGGACTGATATGACGCGCTGTCAGAGGAGAGGTAAGAGAGGTGTGGGTAACCGACTATGGAAGTTTAAGGGCAATCGCCAGCAGGGAGATGCCCAGGAAGGCGTGCAGAGGCAACAAGCACGCGCAGAGGGAATTTACCCAACCAACAAGTAACGACAATCTCTACCCAATCGATAAATCTCATTCACGAAAAAGAAAAAAGGGACTATCAGAGGAGGTAACCAGGAAGGCATGGCCAGGGTTCTAGAAAACAAAATTTCATCCCCAAAATTAAAGCAACACAGAGATCCAAGAAACACCCAATCACCGAGATCAGAGAGACGCAAAAATCGCAGAGTTTAGGAATGGAAAACACAGAGATCAGGGGGTTTCACGGTGTGAGTGATCTCAATAAAACATAGAGATTTTCATCATTGGAACACAGAGAACAGAAAAATTTCTTTCCACAGTCCACGCTGAGGTGAACTACCTAGCTCAAAAGGGAATCTAACCATCATTCGTTGAGGTGCACCACAGCACGCAGAGAAATTGGGCATTCGTCAAGTACCTTACGGCTGATAAATCTAACAATTAGCTTCAAGGGTAAAACCAATTTCATTAGGCGCATAAAAGAAAACCATTTACCAGAGACAGCCCCACAATTTCTTGTAAATCAATCGAGGTCTAGTTCAATGGTAGAAGTGATTTCAGCTAGAAACAATTAGCAGATTACTAAACAATAAAGGAGAAGTCACTCTGTTACCACAACAGCCACGACAAGAAAAGGAAGATGCCATCAATAATATAAAACGCCCCAGACACAAATGGAAATGCCCACAGTAAAGTAATACACCACAACAAATTGCAAAAACCCCCACAGAAAGGTAGAACACCCACGGCAAGGTAAAAACACCCAGGGAAATGTAAATACGTAGACAACAAAACGCAAGGCACAGCGGGAGATCGTACAGATCCAAGGAAGGTCACAGAAACCCATCAACAAGCATTCAGCCCAACTATAACACAAATTCATTAATGAACTAAAAATCAGTTTACCCATTTAAAACACATGCAGATCTAACCATATATCCAAATGCCTCCTACTCTACCAGAAATAAAATCATACTGTTGCCTTTCGCCCACTTCGGATGACGTCCCGCACTCCGTGCCACTTCCCACTCTCCGTACCGCTCCCGCTCGCTGACCGTAGAGACCTCACCGGTACCTCCCAGCCAATCGCTAGGGGTACTCTTCTTCCCCCTTAGCCCCCCGAGCCGCAAAGGGGCCACACAAATCCTGAAGGTATGCCTAGCTTCCCAGCTCGCCTCGCAAGGCTGAGCTACCACTCTAATACAAGCTGAGAAAATCCCAACTCCTCACAAGAAATCAGTCAAGTCACAAAATTGGCAACGTAACGTTACGCTAACAACCAATCCCCTTCTTCCTCATCTTCCCTTTCTTTTATAGAGTTTTTGAGACCCACCCTTGCCCTAAATCACATTTAATTTATGTTTTAATGAAAACCCTCTAAAAATTCTCTGTCTTACAAGTGTCACTCATCCCCCACGTTTCTCCAAAATTATTTTCTTTAAATTTATTAAAAGGCTCATTTCCCTATTTTTATTATTCCCTTTCTTTCCTTTTTTTTTTTTT
>ML787102.1:296983-332266 GCA_009831015.1 Picea engelmannii
TTAACTAATTAAATCCTTCTTTTCAAATTTACAACCACGGATTTGAATTAATTTCTTAGTCTCTTTATTTTACCCTACACACTTTATGAAGACTCAAATCATAGCTTAAGTGGGTTTTTTTTTTTTGTTTAATTTTATTATTATTATTTTTTATTCTTAGGGCCCCTTTTTTTTTAAGGTTAGACTACAATTTTTACCCTAGAAATTTTTTTGACTTAGGACTCATATTCTGAACTGGCGACACTTGGTTAGGGGAGTTGTTTAAGGATTTATTAAGGTATTAATGTCTTACGGCCGTCTGGGTTTATTTCTTCCTCATCATCAGTGCGATGTGCCCTTCAGGACGCACTACGTGCTCCAAGGGTGCCACTCGCCTCGTTCGTTTCTTTTGTGCAATGTGCCCTTCAGGATGCACCACGTGCTCCAAGGGTGCCACTCGCTTCTTGTGTTTCTTCTACGTGGCGTGCCCTTCAGGATGCACCACGTTCTCCAAGGGTGCCACTCACCGACTTGACTGATTGGTAGACATCTATAACCCCTGGAGTCAACACTCCGCCAGGTGAACTTGTGGGAGACTAAGGGCTCTAAGGAATAAGGACCCTACCTTATTGCGTGCCCCTTAGAATAATTGTGAGCAACTGTCGCAGTCTGTCCTCACAACATCGTGGATCATCTCGAACTAGGTAATTCTTAACGTACAGTTCGAGCCACGGCGGGAGTGCTAGTAGGCTGTGGTAGGGATGATGTCCACACCTCTCCCTCAACCTCTCTGGAAATCATGTGTGGCCCCTTTACTCCATATGTGAGTCTAGTTGGCGAGCTATCATCAGCCTGCATCATCAACAATCGTGTCAGAACATGTCAACATCATATCATCAAATCAATGAAATATCACAGCAAATAAATCAACCCAAATAGCACACTCCCTGACTCAATCTGGAGTCCAAGGGGTTCCACCGATGCCTCTGCATCATCAAGGTCCAAAACCCTGCACACTCAATAAAACTGAGTCAATAGCACCTGTCTACATCAAATAGTAAAACCTCATGTCATCTATCATAATGCATCATAATCAAGTATAAATGTTTTAACATTAGAAAAGTCCAGATCACTTACGAGCAAGTGTCCTCAAATAATAATTTTTCTCAGTGCGCCAGAGTGGGATGTTACATACAATCCCTCTTGGTCTAAACTTCATCTCGAAGTTTCTCAGTATAAATGCCGAAATAAAAGTATCACAGTATCATAAGTCTATCTATCAAACAAAAATGGAAACTGTTGACGCATATCATATGCGTCCTCCCAGGTCGCCAAGTGCAGACTATAACTGTCCCACTGGACCTTGACCTGATCTACCTTTCGACGTCATAACTGTCAAACGCGATGATCTAATATGTGGACCGGCTCAGCCGTGAGTGTTCCCTCCTCCAATACCTGCAAGGAACTCATGTCAATCACATGTGTAGGATCACTAATATAATGTCTAAGAACAGATACATGAAAAACATCATGCATACACCTCAAAGAATCAGGCAAGGCTAGTTGATAGGCCACGGGCCCCTTTCTCTCCACAATATCGAAATGTCCCATGAACCTAGGAGAGAGTTTAGCTCCCTTTCCAAACTTGATTGAACTCTTATGCAGTTTAACCCGCAAGAAGACTCGATCACCGACCTCGTAACTACGGTCGACTCGGTGTGCATCGGCATAACTCTTCTGTCGATCCTGTGCTTCTTTTATCCTTTGTCTTATGGTTTGCATTTGCTCTTCCATTTCTTGGATTGCTTCTGGTCCCACCAGGACCCTATCCTCAAGCCGATCCCAACTCAAGGGCATCCGACACGGTCGCCCATAAAGAAACTCAAAAGGTGCCATCTTAATGGTGCTCTGGTAACTGTTGTTGTAAGAAAACTCTACTAGAGGCAAGAACTCCTCCCAATGCTTTTGTTGGTCCATCACGTACATGCACAACATGTCTTCCAAGGTTTGGTTCGTTCATTCGGTCTATCCGTCAGTCTCTATGTGATATGCAGTACTAAAATTGAGTTGAGTTCCCAAGGCCTCTTGAAAACTCATCCAAAATCATCCAGTAAACACCGATCCTCGATCGGATATAATCTTCTTAGGCACGCCATGCAGCCTCACAATCTCACTGATGAAAACTCTCTCTATGTCAGGTGCCTGATATGTCATACACACAGGAATAAAGAGAGCACTCTTCGTCAGAGTGTCTACTACTACAAAAATTGAGTCGTGTCTCCTTGCCGTCAGTGGAAATCCAACAATAAAATCCATCGAAATAACTTCCCATTTCGATTTCAGAATGGAATGTGGTTGAAGTAATCCTGCTGGGTGTCTATGTTCTGCCTTTACCTGCTGACACTCTAGACATCTGGCCACATAGTTGACTATGTCAGCCTTGATTCCCTTCCAGAAGAATAATGGTTTAAGGTCTGCCCTCATCTTCGTAACCCCCGGGTGAGCCATGTAAACTGCTCTATGAGCCTCGCTCAGGATCAACATCCTCAACTCGTCGTTTGGTGGTACGTAAATCCGACCTCTAAACCTCAATAACCCATCACTATCAAAAGAAAATCCCTCATATCGTGGTACCATCATTGTGTTTTGTCCGATAAAATCCTCGACTTCTTTGTACCGGTCATCGTCACGCTGTAAAGTGAGAATATTCTCATGTAGATTCATTTGAAGAGGCAACACCAAAAATATGTGTGGCCTCCGACTCAAAGCATCCGCCACTCGGTCCACTGTTCCCTTTATGTAAGTAATCTCGAAGTCGTACTCGCTAAGAAATTCCGACCAACGTCATTGTCGTGCTTTCAGGTCGCTTTGCATGAAAATGTGTTGCAGTCCACAATGATTAGTCCTTAATTCAAATTTTCATCCAACAAGGTAGTGTCTCCAAACCTTCAAGGCATAAACGATGGCTAATAACTCCAAATCATGCGTCGCGTAGTTCTCCTCATGTCTTCTCAGCTTCCTCAAAATGTAAGCAATCACTCGTCCGTCTTGCATCAAGACTCCACCTAATCCTTCCTTGGATGCGTCAGTGCATACCAAGAAGTCTGAATCCATGCCAGGGACCTTTAGTATCGACGCTATCATCAACAACTCCTTAAGCCTTCGAAATGCTTCCACGCATTTCTTGGTCCAGAAAAACTTCTTATTTTTCTTCTGCAATTCCGTGATCAGATTTGCTATCTTCAAAAATCCCTCGACAAACCATCGATAGTATCCTGCTAAACCCATAAAAATACACACTTCTGTGACATTCGTCAGGATAGGCCATTCCATAGTAGCCTCAACCTTGGCTGGATCCACGGCGATACCTTCGCTGGAGATGACATGCCCTATGTAGTGAATCCTCGATTGATAAAAAGAGCATTTGGACAACTTCCCATACAATTTGTGTTCTCGTAAATATTGTAGTACCAAGCGCAAGTGCTCATCATGCTCCTCTGTCGTCTGAGAGTAGATCAAAATACCGTCAATGAATACTTGGAAGAACTTGTCCAAGTACTCGCGGAACACCCCGTTCATGAAACTCATGAATACCCCTGGGGCGTTTGTCAGTCCAAATGGAAAAACAGTAAAATCTTAATGTCCAAATCTCGTCTTAAAGGCGGTCTTAGGGACGTCATCCTCCTTGATTCGTAACTGGTGATACCCTGATTGCAAATCGATCTTGGAGAACACCATCGCACCCTTCATTTGATCGAACAGATCATCAATTCTTGGTAAGGGATACTGATTCTTGATCGTAGCCTTGTTCAGTTGACGATAGTTAATGCAAAGCCTCCATGATCTATCCTTCTTTTGTATGAAAATAACTGGTGCACCCCACGGTGACACATTAGGACGTATCAGTCCCAGGTCCAACAACTCCTTCACTTGCATTTTCAACTCTTGCAACTCCGGGGTCGACATCCGATAAGGCATTCTTGCTATCGGTTCGGTCCCCAGTTTCAGATCTATGGTAAACTCCAGTTCCCTTTCCGGTGGCATCCCAAGCAACTCCTCTGGAAATACGTCCGCAAACTCCTTCACCACTGGAAGGTGTTCTAGACCTTCCGTTACTCCCTTCTCATTTAGCGCAAGGATAGCATAAAGTTTGAACCCCTTGCGCATACTCTTATGTAACTGTAAGGAAGAGACGAACCTCAGGGAAAAGGTTTTGTCCTACAATCACACGTCTCTTTCCTTCGTCATCAACCAAGATCAACCGTTTCCTCTTACAGTTGAGTATCGCCTCATGTGATTCCAACCAATCCATACTGATCACGATGTCATAAGATCCTAAGATCGTGACGTACAAGTTGACCCTCGTGACAAACTCTCCCAGGTTAAGGGCATAGCCTGTAACCTTTCCTCCAACCTTTTGTTTGGCTCTTGAATCCATCTCCATGAAGCTAAACTCATCCTGTTCGACTACCTTTACCTTAATCCTTTTTAGCACTGCACTAGAAATAAAACTCTCAGTAGCACCTAGGTCTATCAAAATACTAAGGGTCTGGTCAGCGACAGTACCTGTCGTCCTGAGCACAGTCGACTAGTGCTCTGCCTGGCGATTATTCACCGCTGCATGAATCCGATGGGCCTTGCTCATATCTCCCACTGTAGTGGGTCCGGCTGATCCGGACGCCCTGGTCCTCTCCACAGGACAGTCGCGTTGGTAGTGTGGATCTCCACACATCCAACACCCCTTCTTCGGCCCAATAGTCCTGGTACCCGAAGTAGAAGATGACTTCCCACCGGCCTGAAACCCTGGTCTGTTCTGCTGAACAGACCTAAACTGTTGCTGCTGCGGGTGACACTGCTACTGGTGCTGTGGTCCTCGATAAGGTGTCCGCTGTTGAGGCGGTGGTCGTCGGGGTGTAGCAAAAGTGGATCCCCTCTAGAAGCCACGATATCCCAGCGTATGTCTCATTGGTGTCTGATGCTGCAGCGTACCAAATGAACCCTACCCTGCTGGTCTCACTGGAGTCCTGGTCTAACCCGCACTGATAAGCTCCTCCTCTTCTATGAGAGCCTTTTGGACATCATCGTGCAAGGTTTGAGGCATCAAGATCCTAACCTTTGCACGCAGGCTACCGTTAAGGCCAAACATGAACTATTTGACCTTGAGTTTCTCTGTGTTAAGGTGCGGAGCATACCGGAGCGGCTCCATAAAACGTGCCTCATACTCGGGCACTGTATGACCTCCTTGTCGTAATGCGTTGAATTCATCGAGCTGACGCTCAATGAATTCCTCTGAAAGGTACCTCTCTCGGAACCGTTCCTTGAACAGATCCCATGACACGTCTTCAACGACCATGTTCAGCTACAGCAAGAGCCTCTTCCACCATAGAAGAGCACTCCCCTTCAGTTGAAAGACCGCCATGCAGACCTTCATGTTGGAGGTATAATCGCGAAGTGCGAAGAACATCTCCATGTCATCCAACCATGCCTCGGCGACGGCGCCATCCGGGGCACCAAAGAACTCAGGAAATTTAACCTTCTCGAGTTCACGATGAATGCTACCAGTAACGGCCGGTGCGCGCGGCGGAACCTCAATGGGTGTCGGCGCCCTGGCCTCGTCTCTGTCCAATCGGCTGATCAGTGCCTCAGACATGCGCTAAAAAGATCTCATCATCTAAACAACATCGCCAACCGCTATCTTCTCCTATCCGAGAACCTGCTCGCCTCCCTGGGGGTTAGACCCCTCAAGCGTGGATGTTACTGGAGGCATCACGCCTCATCCCCTAGCAGCCCGTCGTCTACCTCTGCAGCGTCCTCTAACCATGATCACCTACACGCAAACAATCAAATCAATCAATAATAGTATAATAAAATCAACTCATGTCAATGAAATCCATAGCGAATCCCAAGTCGCGGGTTGAACCCGCTCTGATACCATATGTAACGACCTCCTCGTTATGACAACAACTCTCCAACAGGTGCGAATTTTTTTATTTTTTTTTAAGGTGTGTGCGTGCGTGTAAAAAGGAACATACACACTTGACTATACGTCGCCACACGACAACCAACAAGACAAAACCATGATGAACACAACCAAAAGGCATAAGGTGCACAACCGGTAACTGCAAGCAATAAATGACCATAGACATAAGGCGCACAACAAGTAACGACTGTGCTCGAGACGACAGGTACTCGAGATTTAGTGAAATGGGTTTGAAGAAAATTCACACGGTATCAGAGAAGAACAGTTGAAGAAGTAACATTACATTCATATATGCAACACATAAGTTCATATATGCAACACAAAAGTCCATATCTAAAAGAGATAAGTTCATATCTGCAACACATAATTTAAAATCTGCAACAAATAAGTTCAAATCTGCAACATATAAGTTCATATTTGCAACAGATAAGTTCAGATTTGCAACACAAAGTTCAGATCTACAACATATCAATTTAGATTTGCAACATAGAAGTTTAGACCTACAGCACAAAAGTTCATATCTGTAGTATAGAAGTGTAGATCTACAAAGGAAAACATAGATATACATTAGTGGAGTTCATATCTATAAAATAGAAGGGTATATTGCAGCACATAATCATTTTCAAAAATGGCCATGACCTTGAGAATGGAGGATAGGCTTCAGGGTGCTTAAAAAATTTTCGCCTCGAAGGAAAGGGTCACTATGGTTTTGGATGTTAATGGTGTCCTTGACCATGTTGACGATAAGGCTACAACTCCCACAAATGCAATTGCATTGGTGACCCAGAAGAAGGGTGAGGATAAAGACAAGAACATACTCCTTGATGGGGTAAAGGATCACATAATCCATCACCTCACAGGGAAAAAGTCCACTAAGGAGATGTGGGATACCTTGAATTACCTTTATCAGAGTAAAAATGAAAACAGGGTAATGGTGCTTAGGGAAAGACTGAGAAGTACCAATATGGCTAAAGAGGAACATGTGGTTCACTACCTTATTCAACTTACACAAATTATGGATGAGCTAGGCATAGTAGGTGAAGAAAATGAAGATTCTGAGTTCGTACGTATGGCACTGAATGAATTTTTGAATTCATGGGATGTTTTTGTGTGTGGAGTTGTAGCTCGAAAGAATCTCCCTGACTGGAAAGTGATTATGGGATGATTTTTTGTAAGATGAGATCATACTTGGTCAATCTAGTGGATCTTCATCTTCACCACAGATTGTGGATGAAGAAGGATTGTATCTTGCAAGAAAAGGAAAGGGAAAGCAAAAGAAAAAGAAGGGTGGAAGGAAGAATATTGACTTTTCAAAAGTCAAGTGTTTCTAGTGTCACAAGATGGGACACTTTGCCTCATAGTGTCCAAAGAAGAAGAAGAATAACCAACCCCAGATGAAAACTTCAGTAGCAGTGGATGAGTTTTCCAAATGATTTGAGGAGGATTTATGGTTCATAGCTTGTATGTCTAGTGTAGAAGTCTCAGACATGTGGTTTGTGTACAATGGAGCATATTTTCATATGACAAGGCGCAGGGAGTTTTTCACTAGGCTACAAGAGAGAGGAGTGAATATGGTTATAGAGCTCAGAGATGACAGGTCATACAAGGTGCAAGGGATTGATACAATTTCATTTCATAGGGAGTTGGGTAAACCACTATGGTTTGTTGACGTACTATATGTTCTAGGGTTGAAAAAGAACCTCATATCGATCTCTACTCTTGAGGATAAAGGGTATGAGTTCAACTTCCATAATGGAAGGTTGTTCATCAGGCCAATAGTGTCAAGTGAGAATATGGACAGGATCATTTGGATTTGAGAAGAGAAGGAGTACAATCTTTAGTGCCAACCAGGGAAAGAATTAGTCAATACAACCACACGCATGGGAGAGTTGTGGAATAGGAGAATGGTGCACATACATTTTGGTGCATTGGCGCAGTTAAGACATGAATTCATATGGTTTCCTAAGTTCACAGTAGAAATCCATGACCCTTTCAAGGGTTGTGCAATGGGAAAGTATTCCTGGAGACCATTTCCACTGAGTGAGCATAGGTCCAAGGGAGTATTCGACTTGATACATTTTGACATATGTGGTCCGATGAGCATGGAGTGAGTGAGTGGATTCAATTAATTTGTTCTATTCATTCATGAATACTCCAGGAAAACCTGTATATACTTCCTGAAGGCTAAGGATGAAGTCTTTAAGAAATTTCATGAGTTCCGAGCTCTGGTTGAGAACTAGACTGGAAGGAAGATTTAGGTGTTGAGATCTGAAAACAGGGGTGAGTACACCTCCAAGAAGTTTCTAGATTATTGCATAGCAACGGGGATCAAGAAGAAACTCACTATTTCTTACAACCCTCAATAGAATTCAGTGGTCAAGAGAAATATCATGAACATAGTCAGAGCAGAACAAGTGATGATACATGATCAGGGTTTGCCACTATTTTTATGGGTAGAGGCTAGTCGCACAACTATTTATATTCATAACATGAGTCTCCACATAATTTTGGGGAAGTTGACACCTGAGGAGGTATTTACAGGCACCAAAATAGATGTGAGTCATCTTCGCATTTGAGGTAGAATATTTTACTTTCATGTCCCTTCAAAGAAGAGAAAAAATATGGAACCCACAATAAATAAGGGATTGCTTGTTAGATATAGAGAGGCGTCCAAAGCCTACAGGATCTTTGTTTCAGCACACAGGAAGATCATACTGTGTAGGGATTTATAGTTCGAGGAGGAGCATGCATTGAGGAGGTATAAATACTTGCAGGCAGAGGACCAGTAGGGACAAGATTCATGAGTCAAGCCTGGGGAGGCACAGAGTTAGAGCACTGGATCATAGAGTCGAACATAGGGTATTGGTACAGGTAGAGGTACAAGTGTTGAGAGGGAGACAGTTGGACATGATCATTAGGAGTGAGATGATGAGGAGGAGGAACAACATGATGTAGTTCCACGGGAGTAGAATACTAGGCCACAGTTTAAGTGGTATAAGTCCACAGTTAGTGATTCCAGGTTGGCAAGACTTGTAGAGAGAGATTTCAGACGAAGTAAACCACTAGAGAGACTTGGGCACACGGTGTTAAGGAAAAAACTCATTTATGTAGAGCCTTCCACTTATGATCAAGTTACATAGAATGAAGTGTGGCAGGAGGCCATGATGGAGGAATATTCCTTTATTATGAATAATAATGTATGGGAGGTGGTGCCCAGGCTAGAAGGAAATAAGGTGGTTGGATCCAAGTGGATCTATAAGGTCAAGCATGCAGTAGATAGAAGCGTGGACAAGTACAAAGCCTGCTTCATGGCCAACTAGTTTTCACATTGAGAGGGAGTTGAATATGAGGAGTTGAATATGAGGATACTTTCACCCGATGTCTAGGTATTCCTTGATCCGAGCAATCATAACGTTGGAAGTAGAAAAGGGCTAGTGCATTCACGAGATGGATGTGAAGAATACTTTCCTTAATGGATTTGTTGAGAAAGAGGTATATGTTGAGAAGCCAGAGGGATTTGAGGTAGGAAATAGAGAGAGAAATGTGTGTAGACTGAGGAGAGCCTTATCTGGGATCAAGCAGGCACCTTAGGCATGGTACTCAATGATATATAGCTACTTGAGGGAGATGGGTTTCTAGCAGAGCGAGGCTGATCTGATCCTGTATTTTATTGCAAGGGAGGTGCCTCTCATACTGGTGTTATATGTAGAGGACCTATTTCTGACACGGGATGAGCAACTGATAATAGATTGTAAGGTCCACCTTGCAGCTAAGTTTGAGATGAAATACCTTGGGTTGATGCATTACTTCCTTGATTTGGATTTTTGGCAGCAGGATGGGCGCTTTTGCTTGGGACAAGGGAAGTATACAGTGGATATCTTGCATAGGTTCAGGATGAAATATTGTAGGTCCATGTCCATGAATCTAGTCATAAATTAGAGAAATATTGATGCATCATATTCAAAGACATTAGACCCCATTGTGTATCATCAATTAATTGGATCGCCCATGTATCTGGTCAATACTCAACCATATATTATCTTTGTATTAAAATATTTGAGCGCAATGAATATTTTTTGCACGTAATGAATATTCAACGTTGATGAATGATTGCTTTAGAAATTATATTTCTTGCATGCTATGAAACAAATGTGGATGTATGAATGATGTATTTTTGTTTACTCTTGCGCCATGTAATGATGTATATGTATGATGGATAATCTAGATGGGAGTTAAGAGTCGTGATTGATTAATGGCAAGTAAACACCTCCTTGTTCCTCAGAACAGTCGCCATCCCTAAGACCTTAAGTGGTCAAAATCAATCAGATGAATTCTAGGCTTGAGCGTTGCTTATTTTCCCTGGAGATCCTAACCTTGTAAGGTAGGTTGGGTGGGTAGTTATTTATTATTCAGTGATATGGTTGATCATTAATTATACTTGCTTCAATTGATTGTGATGTGTTGAACTACGTCACTAATTATGTTTATGTGATCATCATGTGTCACTTTCATTTGAGTTAATGCGTTGGCTTATGTCGTCATTGATTACATTGAGGCATCACTTGTAATGCTTTTAAATTATGATGTTGTGTTGATTATGTGTTGTTATGAATTACGTGTTGAAGAAAATTTTCTAATGCTTTAAATTATTTTTTTACCTATTGTACTTCATTACGAGGACGTTACAATTTAGCAGTGAACAACCAATTTTAATTTCAAAGAACAACTAAATATGCAATGATTAAAATGAAATTCATACTCATAAATTGTAATAAGATGGAATTAATTTTTTTTAAGAATTGGAAATGTCTTGAAGGCATCCATATGAATTTCTAAATTCGGGAGTTGTATTTTAATTTGGTAGCGATCGGGTGGAAAGATGCATTCTAATTTTGTAATTTAAATTGGCAGCTACAATTTAATTTATGAATTGTTGTTTGTAAAATAAGATGGTAGAAAACAATCTTAATTATAATTACAAATTACTCTCATTACAATTACAAATTTAGAAATAATAATCTTAGAGTCATTGAAGTTGGGGAATTGAAGAAGTCTTCCAATGCCTTGCACTCCTTCTTTAATCCCACTTGCTAATCACATCGACTTCACCGGTACCTCCCAGCCAATGCTAGGGGTACTCTTCTTCCCCCTTCGCTCCACAAGCCACAAAGGGGCCACACACAAGAAACCAAAGCTCAATATGTCTCAATATTGCCTCGCAAGGAAGAGCTTCCACTCCTACTCAAGCTTGAAATGCCAACTCTCACAAGTAAAACACGGTCAAGATAATTTTGGCAGCATAATAGTACCATAAAAAGTGAGATCCATATCCCTTCTACCACAATTGTTGTATAGAAAAAATCCAATGACACATGTCCTCATGCACAATTAAATATCTTTTTAATTAATTGAATTATGATTATTCACCTACACACTTGTCACACTCTCACCAAGCTACACAAGTAAATAGCATTTTTATTTTATTTATAGTGCCAGTTTCCCTCACATTGCCCAATGCGTTCCTATTTTCTCTCTTAGTTGTCCCTTTGTTCCCCAAATTATCATTTAATGAGTGTCTCCTAAATGGATCTTCGTTAGAGTTGGATTAGGAATCTTCTTCTAGTTAGACTTACTCGTAGCTTGAATCTAGATGCTATTCTATGTGTACACCTAATCTCTCATATTTTATTTCTTTCTTTTTTAAAAATCCCTTGTATTATTTTCAAGCACACGTGCATTTTATCCAACCCTATTTTATTCCCCTTTTTCCTAGAGTTTGATTATATTCTCCAACCTTTTAACTTATGTTGTAATTAATTTAGTCATTTAATTAAATTTAGACTTATACTTAGTCTTAGACTTTTGTTGGGCTTTATAATTAATAATTTACTATTTAATTAATCACTTTATTCCAACAATGTCTAATTATTTTGATGTTTTCTAGGCCACCTAGATTTATAGAATCAAGTTTTTAATTACATGATGTGCCCTTCAAGAATCACGTACACACTCCAAGAGTGAGACTCTCCTTTGAATGGTTTTGGAAGTTTTTTCGACCCTTGGAGTCAAAAATCTACTCAGTCGACCTTGTGAGAGACTAAGGGATTCTAAGGAATAAGGATTCCACCTTATTATGCACCCCTTACAAATTTTCATGAGTGATTGTCTTAGTCCTCCCTCATGACACCATGGACCTATCGAACTAGGTAATCATTAAAATACCATTCAGGCCATGTTAGGAGTGATAGTAGGATGTGATAGGGACATTGCCACACCTCTCCCTCAATGTTTGGTTTATGTGAATGGACCCTCTACTCCTTATGTGAGTCGGATTAGCAAGCATCCTGAAGCCTGCATCCATTGAAAAAAATTGTGTCAATAATCCATGTACATAAATCATATTGTAATCAATCATATGTCATATGTACGTAAAATGAAATACTCAAACAATACAATCCATTCCTTGACTCAATACGGAGTCCAGGGAAGTCCATTGATGCCATCAACATCAGTAACACTTCATGTGTTTTGTACACTCAAGAAAACTTGTCAATAGCATATGTCAATACATATACATCAAACTAGATATAAGTCACAATATATCATCATCATTATCATCATATATAACCCATAATTGAAACAAAATCATAGTATACCAAAACCAGATCACTTACACGCAAAGTGTCCTCAAAGAATATGTCAATAAACATGTGCTCAATAGAGAGGGATGTTACATATCCTAATCCTAAAAGTTCAATTAGAAGAGGCAAGAAGGAAAAAATAAGTAGTGATAATCTAGTTGAAGAGAAAGGAAGAAAAATGCAAATAGCTAGAATTCAAGATTGTTTCCTTAAGAATGGATTTGGAAAAGTCAATTCCTTAGTTTAAAAAAAGCTTCAAGTTTTAGAAGAGTATTGAAATATTAAATGATATCATCAATTTTGAAATGTATACATTCATTAAGAATCATCTTGGATATGATGTTGTTGTTTCCTCCATACCTACACCTAGCCTTTATACAAACAAAGAAGTTTTATTTGTTAGAGGAGGAGTTCAGACTAGATTTCTAGAAGAACAACCTACTATTAATTGTGTTGAACATATTGATGAGCTACATGCTCGTCACATGCTATAAATTGAACATGTTTATACAAATGAAATTTTTGTTGATATTCCAAGTTGTTCTACTCTTGTAACTGAAACTAACCCTGAGCCTACTTCCTATAATCAACCCTAACGAAAATATGTTCCCTATCATCATCCTCACCAAAAAAATAGAAGGAATGGAAATCATGCTTTTAGATCATTGCAAAAGAGACGTACAAATAAGAATTGTGGACGAGTGTTGACTACAAGGATAGATTGTGGTTTGATTGATCAATGGTGTTGGAAACACTTAACTAGATGTTTTACAACTTCATATCATTGTATCATAAATTTTGCAGTTGTGCAACACTTCTCTTACTTACTGATGATTTCCTTGGAAATGGTCGACTGGGAATCAACATGACATGACATTCAACTACAGTTTTCACTGGGTTGTCTGTCAACTAGAACTTTCGACAAGAACTATCGCCGCTACTTGTTGATTCCTTAGAGGATGAATACTTGAAATTGTTGATATGAAAAAATAACTGATGTCTTCTTGTTGACTCGACTATTTATTATTGAATCAACATCGATTTTTTAAGACCAACCCAACCGTGTTCGACTATTGTTGTGATGCAGGAGCATCCCTCATGACAAGAAAAACCAACGTGGAAGCAGGAGACAGCTGGAAGACGTCCAGCAGAAGTTTTTTTTGAATTTTTAAATTTTCTCTTGAAGTTGATGCGCTGAATATAAATGAGATCATTTAATTTAGGCACCTTGGTAAGAATGTAATCAGACCTCAAGCCATACACTCTCGTCTCAGATAGACAGAGGCATTTATAGTAGTAGTTGCAGGTAGATAGAATTGAATTCTTAGATTAGACAGTTTTTAGATGGCAGGAGGGAAACCGGATATAGACACCCTCATTTGTATCATTGTAACATTAGCAATAGGAGTTGGAAGAATCTAGAGCATAGGAGAATAGCAGAGAGCTGTAGAAGAACACCCATGTATAGATCTTGAATTAATAGAAGAAGTTGATTCAGATTCATGGTTGTTGTGTTATTCTCTGTGTATGTGTGTTGAATGTTCTGTTTATGAACATTTCTTCCTGTTAGGCATTGTTGTTATGTTGTGCGTATGATTTCATGTGTTAAGATAGAAGTCTGAGAGGAGGTGAAGTGAGTTACGATTGTTTCTCCTTTTGAGCAAGGATTCCTGCAAGGAGTGCAGTTGAAGTCGTCCGCAAGGAGTGCGTTGACAAGAGGCTCAGGGAGTTAAACTCTTGTTCTCAAAGCTCTTAGAAGTGAAAGTGGGTTGCTAAATCCATGCAAGGAGTGCGCAGGAGAAGAAAAATATCAGCTGTAAATCTGAGCAAACGAGATCTAAGACTGCTTCTGTAGGAAGTGTGCAGAGCCGGAAGGATTCAACATTTGGGAAGTTGTTGAATGTTGAGTGCAAGGAGTGTGCAAAAGTTCCTCTGAAGAAGAAAAGTGGAAAATCTCAGGAGCTATAGCACCTTCGTGACATCGTTAACATAGAGCATAGGAGATTTCCATGCCAAGAAGTTCTTAAGAGGGGAGGAGAGGAATCGACGGTTAGGATTCGTACATGAGATTGACGAAATTTCGTCATCCGTTAGATCTCGAGAAGTTGCACCTGAGTTAATCCCTAGTGTGCAGAGGAAGAGTCTTGGGGAAGTCATCGGGATATCAGAGTCATCAGAGTTTTGTTAAGGTAGAGAATCGAGACCTTGTGGTTCTCGAAATATCGAGAGAGAATCTCAGCCGTTGATCTGGGCAGGACACGTGTCAAGGAATCAAGGAGTCATCGGGGTTCAGCTCATCGGAGAATCGAGGTTTTCGAGGACATAGAACTCTCACATGTTGAAATTGCGATCCGCGATTTTCCGACGAAAGTTTTGAACCATACATCGGCGAGGACGCGTGGCCGGAGATCCCGACGAGTCGGTGTTTGGAGCATCGGAGTTTCCAGAGGCATAGAACTCTCGCATGTAGGAATCATGATACGCAATTTCTCGATAGGATCAGGGCCATCCAAACAGCAGGCACACAAGGCGAGAGATCCCGGAGAGTTGGAGTTTGAGATATCGGGGTTTCCGGAGTCATGAAACTCTTGCACAATGAAATCGCAATCCGCGATTTCTCGACACGGGCAGATCCGTTCGATCTAAGGGACGCGTGTCTGAGGATCTAAAGGAGTCGGGGTTCAGCATTTCGGGGTTTCCGCATACAACGGAACTGTTGCACTAGAAATCGCGATTTCGCGATACCTAATAGAGCGACGAGGAAGTGGTGATGTAGAGGAGAGAGCTCACACGTGCATCGTGGATCGGTATTTCGGGATTCTTGGTGACGAGAAAACCATGGCAGAAGAAGTCGTGAAATTATGAAATGCGACGGTCCCACAGTCATAGCATTTCAATGGAGGACAGGTGTCATCCATATCGGGTTTCAGGACTTGGAGAGTCCTGTGAATTTATGCAACAAAAATCGTGATTTAGCGATACGCGATTTCTCGATCACCACAGGAGTGTGGGCCATAGGGGCCAGGGCAAGGGACAAGTGTCGGAAGGTCAAGCCTTGCCGTGAGTCAACGCCAGGTGGCATCGAAAATCAGAGAATCAGAAATCCCAAGGGTGTAAGTTCTACACACTCCAATTCCATGAATTCCAAAACTACGATAGGGGAAAGGACCGTGGTCTTGTGGACTAGTAGGTCACATGCAAAAAGAGTTAGCCGGAGGGAGCTAAGGGGTGGAGAGAGTAGCATCGCAGATTAGGAATCGGGGATCCGTGAGGTGAGTGATTCACGACCTTGCAAGTGCCGATTTCCCGATGGGAAAATTCCTGATAAAAGCAAGGAACACGTGGGCGAATGTTCATCGGGGTTCGGGGATTTGTAATACCTGATCCCGTAGTTTCAAGACTCATGATCACGTGGGGTCCGATTTCCCGATAGAATGAAGGGAGATCATAATGTGAGTCTTGTGGGTGTAGGAAAGTCCCGATAAGGGATTCAAAGAGCATTTCATCTCTTCGGGCTGAAGGAGAAGAAGGTCTTGTGGGAGCAGACGTGCCTAGGTGGTGTGCGTTTGCATCATGTTGGATATGTAATACTATTTATGTTGGATACAAAGACTCTCTAGATTGACAGAGACAGATTATATTGCATTGTTGATGAAAATGTTCATAATTTGACTTATAGTACTCAAGAGGTGAATATTTTATTCTAACAAAATGTACAAATGCATATTAGGCAGGCAACATTGATAACAAAAAACGTGCAAGTTGAGGATGTTATATTCTCATCACCATGCATATAATTTTCATTCAGTATTATGGACATTCCTTCTTCGGACCTTGAATTATTTTTATATTTGGGAATGAAATTTGAGGACATATCTACACATTTTTCCAAGGAAACCTTAGAATCCTTTGTGAGTTGTGTATGGAAATTTGCAATTTGGCATGGTTTGAGGTGTTGGACACACCTACCACACTTAGAGGGGGGGTGAATGAGTGTGGGGATATTTTCAAAAAACTTCCCTCTTAAACAAAACTCATTAGTTAGCATTCAACATTTACTCATTACTCATTACTGTCATTTATAACCAGTTAGACATGAACATATACCAACAACATATATCAACAACATATATCATCAATAAGTCATCACCACAAGGAACACAAATAACACAATATGTATGTACAATTTTATTTTTATTACAGACTACAATCCTTGGGGTTTTTCAGAAACAACTGAATAGAGTACAAATCTGCAAGAGAACCGACTCTATATGAAAGACTCAGCTTACATCCTCAACACCAACTGAGATGAGGAAACAATCCTCCACATATATCAATCTGTCATAGGTACGCGACCTGTCAGTAATGCAACCCACGTGTGTATGCGCCACGACTCACTACAACCCACATATGTACGCAAGTAGTCTATAATGAAACATGTGTATACTTATGAGAAACTAGGGTTTTTCTTTGCTTCACATGCTCAGATCCTCTGTAACCAAAAATCACATTCTCTTCTGTCTTTCACTATCCAAACTGACCACCAGCCAGTCACAGCACATCCAATCTCCCCAATAACTTATTCATGCTTCTCAATCATACAATATGAATCCACTCAAACATGTGTAAACAACCAGTATACTATAACCACCATATCAATATTGAATCATAAGAGTGTTTCTCACTCCATCAACCAACTCAAACCACATCATAACAGCCATACCAAGAATGTGTTAAGAATTTACCAAACAAACAACAATATCCATCATAAGATAATATCACCATACCAGAATCTCTGTGGCAGATCTTATAAAGTGCAGATATGGAACCTTCTTCAGTGTTCAACAGTCAATTATCAGCTCAAACACAAATCCCCATGACTTTATCCATTGTACATGCGCTATCTTCATACAACCTATGTGTGTATACGCTTTGGCCCATTACAATCGTCGTATACCTCAGAAACTAGGGTTTCTAAAGCTCCAAGACTTTTGTCATCAAGATCTCAAACATTTCTGATACTTTGATGTGTGCATGAGATCCTACTCACACTCTCTTTCTCAGAATAGATCTTCAATCATGCTCAAGAGATACTCACAAAAGATACACAAGAGATACTCCCAAAATGTACATTTCACAAGAGACCCTAGCCTCTTATTTATACTCTTCATCTTCTAGATCACTTAACCCACTTCTAGGTGACTTAACCCATTTCTAGGTCACTTAACCTATTTTCCTCATTTTAGTGTTAACCACTTTCCATAAATAGAAAGTTCTCCATTACTTTATCATTTAAATATTCCTCCTCGATTTTTTCACCTCACTTTAATATTTAAATAGTCCTCCTTGACTTTGTCACTTCACTTTATCATTTAAATAATAATTTCTTCTTTTCAAGCACTTTGAGTTGTTTGACCTTTTGGGGCTTCAAGCCATCATGTGGGGGTTCTCTAACTTTGTAAGGCCATAACTCTCAAACCATGAGGAGTTATGTGACATTCCACATACCACCAGAAATGGCATTACAAGCACTATCCATATAGAATATTTTCTTTGAAAAAATCATTGATCATCATCTCATTATTCCATACTCAAGCATGGGTCCTCAAATCATACTTCAACGTAAAGTGTCTTCCCATGAGGGATTTAACCATAAGGGGACCAATTTGGAGTTCATCCATTTGTGCACCTTATCAACCATGAGAAAAATAATGAGTCATATGTGCATCAAACAAACTATGGATCATATATCAAAGAATCCATCTTCATCATGTATCAATGACAACTCATTGATCCATCTTCATTTATGCATAATATCAATGATAACTTATTGATGCATCTTCATCAATTGGTTTCCACTTGACATATATCATTCTCATCAAGGTCAATACATATACATTGTTCATCAATCATCAATCAATCAATCCATTGACATCAATCAATCACTTAATCACTTAACATCAATCCTTTGACATTAATCAATCAAATCATTGGCATCAATGACAACATGATCCAACAATCTCCCACTTTGGCATTGATGGAAATACCAATCATTGATGTCAACACCAATCATTGATGTCAACATGTAGACAAGGCATACTCCACATCAATAGTCATCAATCATAACAATGTGACTATCTCTCCCCATCAGACTATCTCTCCCTATCAATAAAAATCAATCACATCAGTGTGACTATATCTCCCTCTTTGACATCAATGACAAAGGGCCATTTTCCTCTTGGGGTTGCTCCCCTTGCTTGAAATCTCCTTGGGGCTTCTTCCCTTGTCTGGATGCCTATGAATAATATTTCCCCTTTTGAACAAGGGATATGAATCTGAAGTAATGCTAAAAATACATTGCTCATGATCCTCCTATGACCATCACTCCCCCTGGAATTATGCCTATGTGCTCTTTCCTCAAATATAGGTATTTTTCTTAGTATGCATCTAATAAATGTCTCCTCCTAGAATCATGGGAAGAAGAATGACTCCCCCTATGGGTATGTCTCCCCTTATCTGTAATATGAGCAATATGCTACCACATGATGATCCTTGGACATATACATGCATCAAACTTATGCAATACCAAATATCATGAAGCAAATGATATGTCAACAATGAAATAGAGAATCATGAGCAAAATATCAACCAAGTACATCTTGTACCAAAATGTGTGCCCACCATGCACAACACCCATGTACATCAACACCATACAATGTGCCATAAGATATCAGCCATGGAATGTATCAACCATATGCCTTTATCATCATGCCAACATGCACATCTACCAATATGCCAAACATGTGCATCCACCAATATGCCAACCATGTGCATCCACCAATTTGCCAACCATGTGCATCTACCAACATGCTAAGCAAATGTGTATCTACCAATTTTCAAACAAGTGTTATATCACTCATGATATGTCTCTACCATGAACCAAGTGCCACAAACATCAAATGTCTAATGTACCAAAATATATGTTGATCAAGTAATACCAATGATGTACTTTTAGCCAAGTACTCATCATCCAAACCTATATCAAACATGTACATCAACATATATCACTACTTGCACCAATAAAATATGCCAACCATACACCAACATGTTGAATCCTCATACATGTATGCCAATTCCTCCATAAAACATGTGCAAATAAAACTGCTAGTAGATGCCTCTACCAATGTATCAATCATGAATCAACTGTAGATCAAGCCATGACTCATAAATGATGTGCAACATGATCACCTCATAAAATCACCAACTACATGTCCCAATATGTAGCCCATTCATATGCCAAATGCATGCACCAAGATATCCAACAAGTAAGCTTTCAATAATACATCATAAGATATATCAATGAAAATGAAAGTATGTACCAGTCATGTACACCAACAGACCAAACCTCCATTCACTACATCAAATACTAAGCATCCAACAACACATGTACTAGTAGTATGCTTTAATAGATCAATGTTATCTTTAGATATATCACATAACCAAGGTGCCATAACTTCACTTTCATAACCAACATTGTTCTTCAACAGAAAATGCCTCAATCCATACTCATGGGTTAGTGCCATGCATCCAAGATGGAATTTCATTATTTTTATCATCACATTACATAATCCAATATAGAATCATGAAAACCTGCAACAAACAGTGTAAAAAACTGCAACAAATAATGTCAGACCCTGCACCACACTGTTATACCATCACATCAAGCTGCAACCCATGTGTATTGCATTTTTCCGAAGGATTTACCACATATACGTGGCATGTTGCACAACAACTCGCATATGTACTCGACCTATTCAAGTTCAACCTGTGTATGTACGTGACTATTACCATTTTCACCAGCGTATGTTTCAGTAGATGACTTAGTCTAGCTTCCCTTAAGTCTTATATTCTTCTCTAGCTTCTTAGTCTTCTTCACCCACTTCTAAAGGTGTCCCTGCTTCTCATAACTTGACCTCTGAGCATCCATATTTTCAAATATGTCTCCCTTCCTTACTTCATTCCTTCTCCAAGTAGAATAGTTTTCCTCATCAAGGATTGGAACTTCATCATCCATTTGTGTGTCCATGGATCTCCTCTAAGATTGTTAAGGATTATAGTGAATGCTCGCTCTGATTCCAATTGTTGGACACACCTACCACACTTAGAGGGGGCGTGAATGAGTGTGGGGTTCTCCCTCTTACACAAAACTCATTAGTTAGCATTCAACATTTACTCATTATTCATTGTTGTAATTTATAACCAGTTAGATGTGAACATATATCAACAATGTATATCAACAACATATATTATCAATAAGTTATCACCACAAAGAACAAAAAGAACAAAAGATGTATGTACAATTTTATTTTTATTACATACTACAATCCTTGGGGTTTTTCAGCAAAGACCGAATAGAGTACAACTCTACAAGAGCACCAGCTCTATATGCAAGACTCAACTTACATCCTCAACACCAATTGAGATGAGGCAACAATCCTCCACAGATATCAATCTGTCACAGGTACACAACCTGTCAGTAGTCCAACCTGCGTGTGTATGTGCCCTGTCTCACTAGAGCACGTGTATGTATGAAACCAATCTATAATGCAACATGTGTATACTTCTGAGAAGCTAGGGTTTTGCTTTGCTTCACATGCTGAGATCCTTTGCAACCAACAATCACATTCTTTTCTGTCTTTCACTGTCCAAACTGACCACTAGCCAGTCACAACACATCCAACCTCTCTAATAGCTTATTCATTCTTCTCAATCATACAATATGAATGCCACTCAAACATGTATAAACAACCATAATACTATAACCATCATATCAATACTAAATCATAAGAGTGTTTCTCACTCCATCAACCAACTCAAACCACATCATAAAAACCATACCAAGTATGCGTTAAGCATTCACCAAACAAACACGAATATCCATCAAGACAATAATATCACTATACTAGAATCCTTGTGGCAAATATGAGCCCATAGAATGCAGATCTGCAACCTACTTCATTCTTCAGCAGTCAGTTATTAGCTCAAACACAAATCTCCATGACTTTATCCATTGTACGCGCCCTGTCTTCATACAACCAGTATACTATAACCATCATATCAATACTGAATCATAAGAGTGCTTCTCATTCCATCAACCAACTCAAACCACATCATAACAACCATACCAAGAATGCCTTAATAAACATGTAGAAAGTTTTTGGCATCTTTTTAATCAATAGAAAGAGGATCAGTTTAGGCGAGTGATGGTAAAACATAGAAGAATCAGCAATCATGGATGATTTTAGGGGCTAAATTTCGTTTAAGGGCTAATTTTCCATGGTTTTTCCAAAAATGAGATTCGTTATTTTAAAAATGATTCGCCCAAATTCTATAGGATAAAATTATTTTACCTTAAAAATTGCCAAAATGTTATAAAAACTATATTAAATCCTTAGAAATTTGAATATTTTTACAAAAATATCGCCAAACATTCATAGTTGGCATATGAAGGATCAGTAAGACTTGCCAAGGTTTCTACATTTTAAAATAAATTTCCATCCTTCAAATCATCCCTGTCAACAATTACAACAAGAAAATATAGTACATTCACAAGGTGAGCTAGCTGGGAAAACTACAAGAGAAATCACATTCTAAAGGGGAGAAAGAAACAAAAGGAACTATACAGAAAAAATATGAAGCATATTCCCATCAAGTACCACTTCCTAAGAGATCAGGTAGTTGAACTAATTGCCAATTTGGAATGCATTTCCCCCAAGCAACAAGTTGCATATATTTTTACCAAACCCCTTCCCATAGAGACATTTGAATATCTCAGATGGATGTTGGGAGTGATATCCCTCTCATATCACCAGTAAAGAAACATAGCTTAGGGGGAGCACACATTTTCCACTAATGTAAAAGGATGATAATGACATATAGAGGGAGAGTTGTAGATAGGAAGAGGAGAATTATAGATAGAAGGAGAGTTGAATACAAGGGAGAACTCTTTCTATTTCTAGAGGATTATGTGTTTTTTAGTGCAGGGTTTCCATCAACGACAAAGGGATAGATTGATGAATAAACTATTTTTATTGATGTCAAAGGTAAGTAAGTATTCAAATATAAATGTGATTTTAATAAATACAAAAGTGGAAAAGTTAAGTGGAAGTGGAGTTTAGATAAAAGTGAATTAAAATAAAAAAGGAAAAAGTGAAACTAGAGTACGTAAAAGTGTAGTAAACATGAAAATGGATTAAAAAAGGTAAAAGTGAAAATGCACATGGTATTTTCACATGGATTTAAAACCCATTGTGGTATTTTAACCATGGTATGTTAAAATGTGAATTAAAAATAAAAAAGGGGAAAAATTAATTATTATTCAATAAAAGTCTTGTATTTTCAATTGAACGTGAGTTTTCATGTACATCTTATGGTAAATTATAAATGGAGAAGAGGGTTATTGATACAGATAATTTTGAGGAATGATATTAAGGAATACATATAATAGATATAAAACAAAGAAATACACAGAGATATGGAAAGGAGAACAATAATACAATAAATCTCAGATTCTAATAATGACTTCCTAAAACACAAAAGACTGTAAAATGCAAAAACGCACAAGCTAGCTAGAATGGTGGTAGCTTATCTCTAAGAAAAGATGTGTAAGATACACTCATTCGAAAGAATATGAGTACAATGAGGCTCCAACTGCCTTTTTAACATAAAACATAAATGAGAAAACCGTATACATCATAAAACCTAACCCCTTGAGATGAAATTCCAAAAGGTGTGTGGGTCCTCATGGCGGTAGTTTTCATGTCAACTTCCCGAGGGAATAATGTTTGCATACAATCTTTGTTTGGGGTGATTGATACACACCTGGAAAGGTATAAATAAGGAGTACATATTTCCTTTGGCCTAACATATTCCTTCAAACAAAATCTAGGTGCTTCCAAGCCCAAAAAATGTCATTTAGGGCCTCAAAATGGCCCTAGAAGTTTGGGACCAAAAAAAATGTAAAAAAACTGCGAGAACGGAAATTGGTATTTGAGATATCCGAATAGGTGGATGAACACCGCTATCCACGTGGATCATTCATGTCCTCTTAGGAAGCAATCGTAACCATTGCGTCAACTTCCTGCATCAGATGAGGAAACTTCTATTGAATGTGACTCCTGGTGAGCCACTTGCCCTGATGAAGAAATTTCCCTTATTTGATGATCCGATGGAGTTTGATAATATGTTGGAGGGTTTTATTTGTCTTGGTGTCTAGGATATGATAAATTGTCGCATGTTCGATGCAGGAAGCATTGAGTTTTGTAGGGGAGAATAGTTCGACCACATTTGAAGTGTCCAGGAGAGGTGGAAAGGAAATGGAAAGGATGGATACTTAATTCAAAATAATTTTCACCCATAGCCTTAGTGATAGTGTAAGGCTAGTACCATAGTGGGAGAAACTTCCAATGGGATCCTATGAGGCGCTCTTCTTCAAATGTGACCAAACATTTTCTCCCACCTAAACTTTGTGTGGTACCCAATGTTGATCGTGGCATTGCTTGTACTTGGCATTGGATTTCTATACAATATCATGAAATTGTTGTTGGATGTGTTGGATGCACTCAACAAATTTGGTTTCTTGATCAGCATCATTTTGAGCATTGGAGGATTCTTCCTGTGCGACTGTAATGGAAAGAGCTATGTCAATGGGGACCAATGGCTGGAAACCAAAGCACAAATGAAAAGCAATGTGGCCAATATAATTGTGGAAGGATGTTTTGTAGATATGTTGAACATAAGGAAGGATTTTATCCCAGGTGTGTGGATGTTTGGAATTATACATCCTGAGGATATGAACAATCATCCTGGTGACTACCTCTATTTTTCCATCGGTTTGTGGGTGGAAGGCAATTGATTTGTTCAGGTTGATGTCCATCATCAACCATAGGTTGGACTAAATAAAATTGAGGAACCTACTCTCTCGATCATAGCTAATAGTTTGTGGGAGCCTAAAATGGACCAAAACATGTGTGAAGAAGAGACTGGCGGTGGCCCAGGTTATGATGCTCTTCTTGGAAGGTGCCAAAATTACCATCTTAGAGAATCGATCAATGACCATGAAGAAACATTCATTATCGTGCTTGGTTGAAGGAAAACTAGACATGTAGTCCATGGAGATGGAACCCCAAGGCCTATCTGGAGTAGGAAGAGGGTATAGCCCTGTTTTTCTTGATGGTGGGCTTGGAAATGGCATAGGTAATATAGGATATGATGTTCTTATGAACATATTGTCAAAGCTTCAACCAATAAAAATATTTGGTAGTACTATCACTATATTTTATACACCAAAATGTCTCACTTCCCAGCTGTAATGAGCTTCCCAGATCAACTTGGCATGCTTTCTTGAAGGAAAACAAGGATGGCTCTGATGGAATAACAATCCATCATGGAGATGAAAGTCAAGAACTATTTTTCCTACATTCAATGCCTGATAGAGAATAACGAAGTGAGAGTCATTATTGTATAATTATGGCCATCAATATGTATCATTTCCACAAGAGTTAAGAACTGTGGTTAGCACTGCCACCAAGGGACGACTAAGAAAATATACGACATGGTTGGTGCTACCCTTCTTGTACTTGATATTAAAGTGGAATTTTTGTAGGTACATGGGATAGTTCTGATGGCAGTCATTTTGCAACTTTCCTTGTGTCTAAATGAATTATAGAGGCATGTGATCGGTGTGGATGATCAGTCTAATGATGAAATATGAAGAAAATGTTGCATTCTAACTCCTTAGTTTGGACGAAATTGTCAACACCATCAACGGACTTGGTGAAACAATTGTAGAACCAATGATTTTGCAAAAGGTGTTGAGGTCAGTCCTCTTAATATTTGATTCCAATGTTATTTCCATTGAGGAAATGAAGGATATTGATCAGTTAACAATGGATGAATTGCATGGGATCCTCACTATATATGAAATGAGTACTGAAAAGGAAAAAATATCAAAGAAAGAAGAGCCTTGCAAATCCTCAAAGAAGATGAAGAACAAGGATCACAAATCAAGAGATTGCTCTAGATGTGAATCAAACGCATAGGAAATTTTTTTTATGATAAAACTAAAAAAGGGATCCAGAAAATACAAACGTAAGTTTCCCTTTAAATGCTTTAACTGTGGAAAAGTACGACATTTTTTTGCCAAGTGTCCATATGAGAAAAATGAAAGTGATAATGAATAATACTATAACATAAAGAAAAAACTTCATCAACACATAAATACCTAGAAATGGGACAAGCATGAAAAGAAGAAGAACTTTTTTAAGTAGAAGAAGAACCTCTACTCAAAAGGGGTCAATGATTTGTCTAAAGAAAGCATTGAAAGCAGTTCTGATAGTGATAGAGAAGAAACTCTTTTTATGAAAGTCAAAAGAATATTGGTGAAGAAAAAAAAATGATAGATTCAGAAGAAAAGGAAAACATTGAAACAAATGGATAAGTGGATAATGAATAAGAACGCATCCATGTCTTAAGTGTAAAGAACCTCCAGTTAAAATCATATTCAACGAGTAAGTGATAAAAGTAACATATTATTATTATTATTATTATTTGTATTTTTTTATAAGATTAATTATAACATTGTGTAACTAATTTCATCCATAATATAAACATGTAATAAAATAAAAATTCACCTAAAAGAAAGGACCAAACAAACCCAATACGTCAAGAACTACAAAATCTAAAGTTTCTCACTAGAAACACAAAACATAAACTTGGAAATTCTTTGTATCCACCCTTAATAAGGTTGTGCAACTTGTGCCTTTTAATTTAATCTGATGCACATGTATTACATTATAAAATCATTAATACATAACTCATTCCAATCCTAATATATAATATTAATTTCAAATCTTAAAATATAATTCATTGTTACTATAAACTAAAACAAGTCATTGACCCATTTCATTTCTTTTTTCCATTTATGATTTATAATTTAGCAATTATATTATGAATATATATACATATATAAACACAATCTGAGTGGGCCTAATGGTTAAGAACATATGTTTCCTCTTAAGAGGTCACAAGTTCAAATCCAAAGAGAGGTAGGGTATGTATACCTCCGTAGACTTTACCAGTCAAATCGCTTGACGAAGAGGGTCCCTTGTCCCACAAACAAAAGCTAGCTTAATAAAATTAATAATAAGATTATTAAAATACATTAATGGATTAATTTATTACAAGAATTATGCTTATTACAACACAATTTATCGAGGGACTTTTTAATAATGATTCTAACCCTAAGGACTATATTTAGTGACTCCACCTTTCGTCAACAGACCTCGTTACTTAACCCACTACAACTTATCGCCAATTTTCTTTCAATATAATTTTCAAAAACCCGTAAGTCGAGGGAGTATCGACCATAATCTTTTGCATTATAAAATAAATGCAGCCATTGTGGGAATCTCCTCTTAATCCTTTTGGTTATTAATTGATTATGTATCACCTATTATGAATCGACAAGGAACAAATGACGTTGAGAAATATTGTCCACTTGTAATCCGGTTATTGCATTATATCAGGTCATTACTTTTTCTTGTCTGCCAATTTAATTTGTGTCACGCTAATAATTATCTAATAGTCAACAATCAATTATCCTCCTTTCAGTAAGGTGACTGGAATTCCTTTATTATATCTACCATTCCTGACAATTAATACTCGGTTCCAAAAGTGCCTGAGAAAAGAAAAATTACTCAGTACAAAATTTTTGATAAGCATTAAAGCAGCCCTTAATTTTTGATAAGCATTAAAGCAGCCCTTAAGGAGGTTCTGAGTGAGAGAAAGATGCACTAGATTAGGAATTCTTTAAATGGACAATCCTTGAGTTCCGCACTCTTCTTTCTATCTCTAATCCTGGGTGAAATCCCACATCCGTAGAAATCTCACCTCGCTCTTCCATACAATTCTCTGAGCTCCAAAGTTTGTAGTTGGTTTGTTCTTAGTTATAAGAAGAAGAAATTTTGACATTTACGAGGTTAACAATATTTTATGGGATAGACAACCTTATACAATGATTTATGTGTTTCAGTCCTTTTCCTGTTAAGTTTGATGATGAATTTTCCCACTTTCTCCATTGTCCAGCTTGAACTCCTCCCCTTGGTTGAATAAATTATTTCAAGAGTTAGCTATTAAGATACTTACATAACTGTCTCTATTATCTTTAAAAGCTTCACACTCTAAATTGAAATATTTTTCTATTCCCACTTTTCCGAAATTGCAAAACATACACATCCTTTCTTCACTAAAATGTCTCAACCACAACTACGGTCCTTAACCTATGAATTGCTCCATACTCATCTTCAGTAAATATCAATGACCAGAACGGCTTCCTCTAGAAAGTAAATATCAATGACCAGAACGACTTCCTCCAGAGAGTATGCGTTGCCAACATGGACATTCTCCTCACCCTCAGTCGATGTCATATTTTAAAACTCTCAAGTATAAATGTCACTACCCGCAGTGAAGGTGAGGAATTCTCACAAAACCTTGGTTACACCGCATCCATCATCTACATACCCACTGCTATGGTTCGAAAAGTGCTACGGATAGGTCGGAATGGTTCAAAAACATTCCTCCATAATCCATATTCGGATCACTGTATCAATCCTGTATATAAAAAAAATTCCAAGCCAGAAAACCAAAAACCGTAAGGGTTCAGTATGACCATGGTAGGCATCTAAATAGTAGCGGTATAGGAAAGCCTTGCTACGCATTTCTCTCTCAAGGTAGATCTCTCTCCATGATTTTTCTTGTGCCAATGTAGTTATTTCAAAAAGTTTTTGAGGTGCAGAAAACCCCATCTCTCACAAATGAAAGTCCTCCCATTCATGGCTTTGTGAAGAATTTCTTTGGAAAGGAACACTAACTCAGGAAACAAGCTAAGTTTTCTTGTATTGAGTCGATTGATTATATCAGATATTAGCACCAGAGAAAGTTCAAGATCAAGAAAAGGAGATAGTTGTGGCGATCAAAATCTATTATTGTATAAGTTGATCTCTCTATGATGTTGCTAATCTTATCTTGAGACTCTACTTATTTATTTCATAAGGAATGAGCACCGGTGAGCTCTGAGTAGGATGTTATCTCTCCATTTCCCAACATCAAATCTAAGCCAAAGGTACCTACCATCCCTTATGGAATTCAAATGCCATGAAATACACACAGAACAACCCAATCTTTCTTAAGATTGGCCCAAGCCTATAAGAAAAGAAAAAAACCTCGATGTCAATGGATCGGAACCCACTTATCCAATTCGCAAGATCGAGTAATTTCGTCTTTATTTCTTTAAAAAACAACAAAACAAATAACAAAGTGAGGTTCGGAGCCGAGGACATATGAATCTAAAAGACAGAACGAATCGACCACCATTGAACTATTCTAATGCTCAAAAACTATAACACAAGGTTGAACTCTAAATATAATTGGGTTTTCTTAGAAACCAACGATCCAATGTTTCAGGGCGTTGTTAACATAAAGACGAATTTTATATATATAAATTTTCAAGATGAGAATCTCCTTGTGGAAGTTTTATGAACTCATAGGAATTGAATCAGAAAAGAAACTTCATTCTACTTAATTTATTCCATTTCGTCAACAACAAAATATAATCATATGTATATAAATCGCAGAATTGTTATTAAAATAGCCCAATATTCTTCTCATAAGTCTTTAGAATACAAAAAATTATAATCTATTACAAATAAATAAATAAAACTAATTAACGAAATACTGTGACCAAATAATGATGAATTTGAGGATGATTCTCAATTTGGAAAGCTTTGGCAATGTCCTTCCTTTAATCAAGATGACTTTACCGGTACCTCCCAGTCAACACTAGGAGTACTCTTCTTCCCCCTTAGCCCCCGAGTTGCAAAGGGGTTACACATAGAAATTCAGAAAATATAGCTCAAGCTTTCCCTCGCAAAGAGAGGCTTTCACCTCTATGCAAAGCTTGAATCCCAACTCACACAAGTAAACTAGTCAATAATGTTTTTGAAAACATTTCAGTTATCCAATAATAGGGTTCATTTCCTTCTTCCTCGTCTTTCTTTTATAAAAATATTTATCTTGAGACTTTTCTTTTCATCCACAATTTAATAATTTTTAATAATTAAATTATAGATTATTCACCACCAATACATGTCACATTTTCCCCAAGTTGCACATGTTTTAATTTATTTTATTTAATTAAATATGCAAACTCTTTCACATCCACAATTAGTTCCTAGATTTTCTCCTAGTTGTCCCTTACTTTCCCAATTTCTCCTTTATTGTGTCTCCTAACTAATTTACAGTTAGAGTTTGATTATGACTCTTCTCTTAGTTAAGATTTAGAATCTAGTTTGACTTAGGATTCTAACTCTATGTTAGTTTACCCATTCTCTCATGAAAACAATTTCTCTTATTTAAAAATTCATTTTATTGATTTCATGCACATTGTAACATTCTGCTCCACTGAGCACATATTATCGATTTATTCTTTGAGGACACTTGCGTGCAAGTGATCCGGTTATAGTGCATGATGATCTTGTTTCTATTATGGATTTTACATGATGATGTTGATGTGTTGTGATTTATTGTTATTTGATATATATATTCACAGATGATATTAACAAGTTTACCTAAGTGTGGAGGACACGTGACAAAATATGGATGTTGAGGCCATCAATGAACCTCCTTGGACTCCAGATTGAGTCACATAGTGGATTTTATTTTGTTTGAGTATTCATTTTATGCATTTGTGACATATGATTGATTTAGTATGATTATGTATATGGATCAATGACAGTGTTTTGTCGATGGATGTAGGTTGATGATGCTTTTTAATCTGACTCACATAATGAGTAAAGGGGCCATGCACAGAAACCAGATAAGGAGGGAGAAGTGTGGCAACGTCCCTGTCATAGCCTACTAGCACTCTTGTTGTGACTTGAATTTTAAGTTAATGATTACCTAGTTCGAGAGGTCTATGATGTTGTTAGGGTGGACTGAGACAGTCGCTCATGAAAATTTCTAATGGGTGTGCAATAAGACAGAGTCTTTATTCCTTAGAAGCCCTTAGTCTTTCACAAGGTCGATCGAATGGAGTGTTGACTCCAATGGTTGGACAAACTGCCAAAACCAGTTAAAGGCGAGTTGCACATCTTGAAGGGCACGCCGCGTAATTTAAAACTTGAGTCAATGAATATAGGTGGCCTAGAAAACAGTGAATTAAATTGACCTTATCGAATTAAAATAATTAATTAAGTAGTGAATCTATTAATTAAATCCCAATAAAATTCAAAATCAAAGTTTAAGTTTTAGTTAGGAGACTAAACTAAATTTATTAGATAAATTAAAATAAATAAGGTAAATCAATTTAAGAATTAAAATAGTGAGAAAATATAAAGATGTGATAAATTGCACATGTGTAAATGAAATTAGTAATTTGGATTTTCAAATTAAAAGAAATAATAATATTATAAAATAATTGAACACTTGGAAAAGAATCACGAGTCAACCTACCACTAGTCTAACTAGAAGAGGACTAGTAATCAAACTCTAACTAAGATCTAGTTATTAGACACTCATTTAAGGAGAATCTAGAGAATAAAGGGACAACTAAGAGATAAAATAGGAACACATGGGAGGATGTGAGGGAAATTGACTTTTTAATTAAAATAAAATTAGTAATTACTTGTGCAACTTGGGGAGAGTGTGACAAGTGTGAGGATGAATAATCTTAATTTATTTAATTAAAAATTTAATTAATTATTGCATGTTGACATGTGTCAGTAAGGAAAATTCTATAAAACAAATGGTCTAGATGGGAATTGAAACACACTTTTTATTGGTAAAGTTATGCTGGAAAAATCATTTTGGGACCGTGTTTTACTTGTGAGAGTTGGGAGACAAGGTTTGAGGATAGAGTGGTGGCTCTTCCTTGCGAGGAAATCTTGGAGGTATAGTAATTTGTGTTTTATGATTGGCCCCTTTGCATCTTGGAAGGCTAAGTGGGAAGAACTGTAACCCTAGCGTTGGCTCGGAAGTACCAATAAAGTCTCGATGATTAGTAGGCAGGAGGAAGGAAGTAACGCCCGTCATGGAAGAATATCTTCAAGTCCATCTTCGTCGGTTACAGTAACTTATGTTGAGATTGTAATTGTATTAAGATTTTAAATGTATAATCGTTTTTAGAAATCTACCATAACTGTGTTGAAATTGTGAATTCAATTTGGCAAGTCCCTTGATGGTTTTGGGTGAATTTTAGAAATGATTATCTTCTGCTAATAGATTCCTATAAGTATATCGAATCTGAATCTTATTGATCATTGTGATTGATACGCTTCTCAAACGATAAATTAAATTATTATTTGTATTAGGATGCGATGGTTGTAGTAAGTGGTTCATGTAGGATATCCGAGTCGATCACTTGTTATATATGTTGTGTTGGGAAAACATCGCTTTTAGAAGGAAGGAAAACATTCTATTCTTGGAATTATTTTGGCGCATAAACCTTGCAAGAATACATGACTATTGCGTGTAAAAAGAAAGAAAAACAAGTGTCAAGTTACTAAATCACGATGAAGTTGACTTGGGTGTTGAGCAACATTTTCGAAAAGTCGAGTTGTAATTTTATATATGTATGCGCACCAGGAAATCCGAATTCAATTTAAATTTTTTCAAATGATAGATGAGGTTGTTGGCTGGATTATTTTTACATAGAGAAGATTTCCCTCGATTGCTTAATTGAGAGGTCAATCCTTCTGCATCTCAGTTCCTTGAATTATGAGTTTTAACTGGTATTTTGCGCTCAGATTTAGAATGTAGCTTTAGATTTTTTCTTTCTCTTGACCTTCGATTGTGGCTGTGCTATTACCTCAGGGCCATTGTTGATCGCTCTCTTAAAACTGTGATCAAGAAATGTAGAATCATGTTAGATCCTCGATTGAATCGATTCTGGGTCTAATCATGCTTTTGAATCTTAGGGTATAGGCCCATTGATTTCTTAGGCTATAGGCCCATTGATTTCTTCTGGCTCTCTGAAGATGTTTTATGTCTAAAAAATTTGTCATGTATGGTCTTTGCATACCACTGCTACCTTTTCGTTTGATTTCTAAAACTCTGTATGACAAGTCTTATTTTGTAAATGAAGTTTGGGGCGTTACACTGCCCATTCCCTTGGAAGCTTTTGATAGTGTTAAAGGGTCGATTTACAGTCAAGGGATTACCACCCAGTCAACAGACCTAAATTACGTTACTCCCTTATTAAAGTATGGGAATTTCTTTTACCTTTGTTAGTACTGAAATCGACGAGCGAAATCAGTACTACAATGTGTAAATGATTTCCTAAGGGTTAGTATTGTATTGTTGTCTTCCTTAAAATATAACAACTTTTGTCTTCACCTGTTCGTTGCCATGGAAATGGTAGTTTCTCCTTTACTGGAGTTACGTAGCCGTAAAATAATTCTAGTTCTGTATACCTTTAACAATTAGTTGGTAGTGTAATTTTTTTTCCTTATAAATAACATTGGTAAATTCGTCGAGTTAACTTCAAGCAGGTGAGTCCTTGTTATCGTTTTATTTGGGCGGTTTATGTACTGTGTTGTTCTTTTCCTCTAAAGATTATCCATTAATGAATCCTTGTTGTTGCTTCCTGTCGATATTAATCCTAGATATCAAAATTTCAATGTCATTCCAAGGACTGGAATAGGCTTTGGATCGAATAGCGTGCCAGATCGAAGGGAAGTCCAGATTTCAGAATCCTTGGTGGTGGATGTTTTTTATTAACCCTCGTACCCAAGTTCAGAATCTTAGTTGACAGTTGGGCTCTTTATATTATTGTTGAGATTTACTTTATTTCCCTTAAAAGGAATCTAAGTCAACCTGAGTTTTGTTTTTGTTTTGTTTTATTGTTATTTAATAAGACTCGATCTTCTAAAAAAATCCTTATATAGAGACATGTAAGTTAGTTTATGAATATCTTATCTTTTTTATTAGTTATGGGATGCTCTTATTAGAGTTCCTTTAAATGGAAAAATAAGCTAACTTTGAAATCTTTCCATATTGCTGGTTATGGAATTGATTTTTGTCCTTACCTATGGATATGCCAGTTTCTATATAGATTATTTTGCATAATGCTTGACATATTAATATTTCTTAATTACCTAATATAAAGGAACGTATCTTGACTTTATTAGTCCCTGAGGGAGGGACTATGTCTACTTCCTATTAACTAGTGCTTTTTGCGATATTATTTGGTACATTTTGGAGCCATAGTCTCATATTATGCTTTCCAATTTGTATTTCCAATCAAATTTCAATTATCATGATTTATTTAAAAAAATAAATCATTTTCGTATTTATTAAATATTTTATTTCAAATTTTGATTGTTTGTTAGCTCTTTGATGTGACTTAATTTGTGTGATTTCTTTTTCCGAATTGCCAGTATTAAAAAATTAACTAATAAAAAAATAATTTGAATGTTTTTTTCGACAAACTGACATGCAGTCTACATTGTAGTCAATGGAATGTCAGTGCAGGGCAGGGTACTCCACTTGGCAGGCTGTATGGTGCTATCACTTCATGCTCCACCACTTGGGACATGGACCTGCCACCACCATAAACCTGGATATCATTGGCAACAAGGGGGAATGATAGTTATTCAAACGATAACGTGGACACAATTGTGCTACACATGAACACGACTTGCACCCGATATTGGAGAAACATACCAAGATGGTGTAATGGCAGCTTCAATGCAACCAACAGGTAAATTTTCTGAATGTTTAAAACATAAATAAATAAGAATATCATCATGAAAAAACTAATAAATGAAGCGGATGAGAAATTAACTTACTATTCAAGGGCATCCTGCAAATTGTAGGTGGTCAGCTGAACCTCTTTCTCAGGAGGGACCGATCCAGAACTGGGGAAGCGATAGTGGCACACGAACGCGGTGGTCGCCTTGCTGGTATCATTACTCGTACAAATTCACCCACACCTCTAGAGCTCCCAATGGATACTAGAGTAGCAGACCCAGATGGTGTAATGGTGGCTTCAATGCAACCAACCATGTAACTTTCTCAGGTAACTTTTCTCAACGTTAAAAAAAATTCCTTACCTTATTCTCCTAGAAACATAAATAAATAGGCAAATCATCCTCAACCTTTAAAAAAAATCCCTACTTTATTCTCCTAGAAACATAAATAAACAGGCAAATCATCCTGCAAAAACTAATAAGTGAATGGCATCCTACAAATTGGAGGGAGTGACCTAAATCTCTTTCTCAGCTGGAACTAATTCGGAACTAGGGAGGTGATAGTGGCATTGGTCTTCATTCCTGACCAATTTCCAGTCATCAAGTTGTGGGTCTAGATGGTTAGTAGTTTGAGTGGCATTCTCCCTTCCTTCCTAGAAAACAGATGCCGCCCCTTCCTTTTGTGAAAATAATCTCTCCCTCCCTCTATTAACCTACCCAAATGAACACACAACCTACTGTTATAACCCTAAAATGCACCATACAGGTTTACCTGGCATCAGGCCAACTCATGCCTCTTCCTAGCCAAAGCCATGCTGAGTAATTCCTCAAAAATCACTTGAAAACAAGCAACCCGCGCCCTAACTTCTTACTGGGCGTG
>ML787102.1:343531-354620 GCA_009831015.1 Picea engelmannii
AAAAAAATGGAAATAAATTGGTCATAAAACATGAAATCAACTCCAATCCAATGAAATACACCACATATTTATGATGAATATGGTGTTAGTCTGTTGTTTGAAGATTTTATTGATAAAAATAAGAATACAATTTTCAGAAGGGGAGATATCGATTCACAAGAAGTATATTACAATGGAGGGGAATACATGAATATGTTATAGACTGATACAACAAAGGTACATGAATCTATATATCCTAATGTTTTCTTCTAAGAATCTATCCTTTGTCTTGAGTTGTGTTAATCTTGCAACCTTGACAATAAGATACTCCTTAATCATCAAAGTGTTGAGCCTTGAAAAATGCACCTTTTTTATCCTTTATAGATGGAATTGTATTTGAAACCACTTAATGCTTTTTTGTTCTTTAAAGAACTTCTTGTTTCTTGAATGTTTTTTCCCTTAGCAAAAATTATTTTACATGAAAAATTAGTGACAAAATTTGTCCTTATAAGGGCACGTGCCACTTATTTCTCCATATCTAGTCATTAATATTTTGGAAAATTGACACATATGTTTCCATAATTTTCCCATTGGATATTCATGTTTTTTCAGGTTCCTCAACACCTCATATAAATTGGTGTATCTTTCATATGATGGTTTGGGGAGATTTCTAAACTTATTTTCTTAATTCTGAAGAAGGTCAAAATCACCAACCATTACATCTTTCCCATTAATGGTTCCCTCAATATTTTCAAACATCATTTTTTCGTTTTATCTTGTCATCCTAAAAATTCTCATAGATATTGTATGAGTATAAGTCTCGATTACCCTCCCAAAAAGAGGGCATCCCATGCTTGACAACATCATTGAAATTTTTCATAAAGGAGGAGATCTCATATTTAATATCATGGGAATTAATCTCAACATTATCTATCAGTCTATTCTTTGAAAGAACCTTTTTGGAATATTTGATAATACTAGTCCTATTAGTCACATTGAGGTCTTTGATATCCTCCTTGGACATGTTGTTTAAGAACATTATGATATCATTAGATAGATATGGCTTGTTGTCTAACTCAATTGTTGTTCTCTTTATGTCCTTAAAATCAGTAGTGATCATCTCAAGTTCATCTTGGATCATAGAGAACTAAGACCAATTATTGAACATTTTAGTAGTTATGTTGTCCTAGACATTATGCCTAAATCCCTTTAAAGTTGGCTTTCCTGTGACCTTCATTTTTACCTGAATCAATTCTTGTTGAGCTTCTTCTTTTCTGGCATTGATTTGATTTAAGAGTAATTATATACTCTTCATTTAATCTTATAAATTTTCCACTCTTGCTTCATTGTATGATGTATCTAAGCCTATCGGTGAAAGTGCCCAACTCAATCTCCTTTAAACTTAAATAAGACATGATTTTTGTGAGACCTTCTTATGGGTCAAGTGGAGTATGCTATAGTTTAGTTGAATTGGATTCCTACAATAGTTGATTTTTTTGGTCATTCAAGATATAATTTTTAGCTTATAGGTGCTCTATAATATCTCTTCTTTTCAGCAATTGTTGATACAAATACTCATTTTCTTTATGGCTATCATGCAACTCTAGAGTCTATAGATTCTATACATCAGGGATATTAAATTTTTTCATACAGACTTTAATTTCATTTTCCTTTTGATTGATCAAATCTACCACAACTATGGTACTTTTAGGATCCTCCCCTAAGGAAATGATTTTTATTTCCAAAATATTTAATTGATTTTTTTTTTCCTTGGTTGATACTCTCTCTTCTTTCAACTTCTTGTTAATTTTGATCACCATATCTCTCATCATATTCTCAGTATCATAGGATTTCATCACTCTCCTATATATCATGTCACTAGTTTTTTTATGCAACTCAATCATAGCCCCATGATGAATACCAAAATTTTTGAGCCTTATTTTGTTTTCTTTGTAATCTACAGAAGTAAGAGGACTTGGCACCTTTGATTCTAACAGAGACAAATTAAATGTGTCTTTATTGTAATATACATCTAGGAGAGAAAATTTGTTTGGGATGTAACTTGAGGTACATCTATTTTATCAAGTCTTGATTCTTCCTCCATATATATGAGTAGTGGGAAAAGAGAGAGATATTCTTTGTAGAGTTTCCTTCAATTGTCGAAGTAACATATCCTCTTGCTAACAACAAAGTTGAAGTAAGGTGCTATATTATGACAATAGGTTCTTTTGGAGATGTCCCATATTCACTAGATCCTTTGATGATCTATAGTATGCTCATTTATTTATCCAGGATCTTAGTAATGAGACCCTATGAATCTGATTATTCATCACCCTTAGGGTTTTTATTTTTCTACCCATCAATGTCTGTGTCATATTGAAACTCTAAAAATGTCCTCTTTCCAAGTTGTAGTTCCTACTTTTTAGAAGTTTGAATGACATTTTCCATGTCCATTGATTGTGTCACATTTTAGTTTTTGACTTCTACCTATAGAATCTACTTAACCTCCTTCTATGAATATAGGTTAGGAAATATTTCTATGATAATACGTTTCTCATCCTTGTATGTGGGATTTCCTATTTTCATTACACCATATGGGTGATATACCCATTTCCTCCCTTTTTCAAAATCTAGTCGATATGGTATTTCCTCAAAAATAGATAGATAATTTCTTAGTTTGAACAAGAATGGGGAAAACTCTTTCGAAAACTTGAATGTAATATGTCTCCTATGATGAAAAAACATAAATTGATCTCAGATCAACCTCTACTTGATGTACTCCAAGGAAAATATACCAGGGGTTAGAAACATGTGTACCTTATATGGTTCTTTTTCAAAAACACAAACCCTGATAAGAGTATGGTCCTCAAATAGATACCAATATCTTGTTATAGTATCCTTACTTAACTGCAACATATTCTTCAATTGGGGAAAAATCCTGGGAGGTGGAAAGACATGGATCAGAGTGTAACATGCATTGATGAATTTATTTACATAAATGCTAAAACTTGTATTCATCTCTTGTATCCTCACTTCTATAGTCAATTCAATAATAGGCTTGGTATTTCCTTCATATTATGTTATATTGATTCCCATACTCCTAAAATAGGAATAATTACTAGACAATGTGACACAAACTAGGTAGGCCCAATACCTAAATGACTTGGTACTATGGAAGTTGGAAAGTTGGAAGCTAAAAACTTCACTTAGGAATTCAACATAGTCAAGCATTATAATGTGATAGATTCTTGAGGGAATAACACTGAAAACATCCCTAAGGCAGACTCATGTACAGTCCTATCTTGCTCATAACCTAGGACTTGAAAATCAAGGAAATGGGATTCCTGGTTAGTTGATAGAAAATGGTGGATTTGAATGGAGATGAACTATTTGGAAGTGCAACATATGAGGTCAATACATTAATAAATAATTTCTCATTTTCAGGTTGGGATAATGCTTGGTATTTTGAGGCAAGGGTATCATCATCAAGAGGTTCTTGAGAAACATGATCAGGGAGTTTGATAATTTGGATGATGGATCCTTTTCTAAGTGAACTTATGAACCTGGAGAACTATACAAATAATATTTTCTATTCATATCCCTTGTAATTTTGAATGCATCACTTGACTAGATTAGAGAAATCATAATTTTGGGGGACTATGGATTGAACAAGTTTTGAATTCCACAAGTGCAAATAATATCTACCATGGTTAGATTCACCCCAAGCCCTTTGAATAGGTTGGTGGAGGTTAATTAAGTATAGGACCAGGTCAAAAATATCCTTGTCCCTATATTAAACGTGTTCTTGGGTTGTATGCGGATTTTGGGTTGTTCCAAGATGACCAAGGCTTTATTTTGTCTCGATTCTATAAATTTACGAGTGAAAAATACTGCAAGAATAAAACACAAGGTGCTTGAGCTTTGAATTACGTCATTTAATAGTCGAAAGGTGTTTGTACAAGTCACTTTCAATGGTCGTTGTTCAAACCTTTACATTGGCCTTGTTATGTGAACAATGGAACTATTTAGGGTCCGTGACCATTTTTACTCCTTTTTCTATAATTTTGGAGCCACATGTCACCTCTTCATTTAGTAAATATTTTGAATCTTAAGAGCGCGTGAAATTTGAGGGATGTCATTGATCATGTCAAAAGGGACCCATGGACATGTGGCAAGATACTATTGGTCTAGGTGTCTTCTATGTGGGACCCATGTCAGGCCATCTGTCCTCATACTAGGATGAATCCTCAACACCATTAATATGTGGGTCCTATGTCTAGGTTGCAACTCATGATTGGGCCATGTGGGTGTCTAGCTAGAAGAACCAGTTTTCCTTCCCTCCTCCCACAATAAACCTCATGTATCATGTCAATGCCACTAGGTGCGATGTCATTACCAAGTACACAAGATACTTAGGCATGAGTGATATAGATTATGTTGAGAAAAAAATGAGATATAAACAAAACTATAGAAGAGAACACAAAAAAAAGTAAAATACAACTTCTATTAATGAATAAAATAGAAAAACACTATAGAACACAAATTGGCTAGAATGATGGTATCTTATCAGTGAAGAGGAATATATGTCGGCTACACTCATTCACAAATAAGAATTACATAACACTCTATTGAATGATCAAAGGACATCCTTCACCTCTATTATATATGAGAGTGTGAGAGGAGAATAATTCCCATGATGCATGTGGGATAAATTGATCTAAGTTTACAAAATTCCATAGGCATGTAAAATTATAGGAGTTCTTGGGAGGTCACCCATCTCAGTACTACTCAACCAAAGAATTCTTAACTATGAATTTTTAATAGGATCTAGTGCATTAAATATGTATGAATGTACATTCCCCGTGAAAAGGGGGAATATCATGGTTTATCAAAAGCACAAGATTGAAAAAGTTGATTCATTGGAAAGGGTGGATGGCCACTGAGATCCATTTAGATCATTCTTCCCACTTAGGAATAAATGATCCCCATTGCACCAATTTCCCTCAAGAGATTGGGAAAATTTTGTTGAATGTGGACCTTGGTGAGCCACTTTCTTTGTTGAATTAGTTTTCTTGATTTTATTTGGAATTAGCTTGCTGAAGGATGTCGAGAACCTTTTGTTGTAGGTTCTAGATCCGTTCAGAACATAGCTACATGAATTTCCTTGGTTTGAGTGTGGGAGGATTGTGTTAGTGAATATGTAGCAGGAAGAGATATATCAATGGGGGCTAATGGTTAGAACGCCAAGCACAACCGAAAAGAGTTGTGGCCAATCGATCTACTCTGAACATATAGAATACTCTCATTCTCTTGAAGGGAGAATTTATAGATTGGAACATTGAGTAAGGGAGCACTAGGAACCATGTCAATGGAATGCTTGACTTCATACTGGAGAGGCATCCCTATAGGTGAAAATATCTTTATTCTCCTCTACAATCTTGTCGACCTACTTCTGTTGTATAGAAATTTCCTGGGGTCGGGATGTGGTGGTCATAGAGACATTTTTTTCACCTTCTGAACAAATCATGAAGAGGGAAAACTTTATGGTATGATATATTACTTTCCAACTCTATTTTTTTGAGATAAATGAATTTTTTTTAGTCATAACCACCTCTCATATCATGTAGAGATGACCTCCAAAAGTAAAAATGACACTACGAGGATGACACTCATAGATAGGTTAACATTTCAACATATATGGTTTTCCTAAAAGAACATCACAGACTCCAAGTGGGGAAGCATAATGAAGTACCTCATACTTTAAGGGCTTGATGTCATAGGATATGAGACATTGTTGGCTGACTCAAATATATTGTCCTCTCCTCAACCATATCATGGTGTATGGTTGGGGGTGTGGCATCATTGGAATATTCAATCTCTTGATGAATTTATCTAAGCTCAGGTTTTTCTGACTCCGAGTATTAACAATGAAGTATTGTGGGGTCCCTTTTAACCACATTTGTGAGTGGAAGGGATGCTCCCCCTTCTTAGGCTCTTCTAGTTCTTCTAGTTGTATTTTTTTGTCTTGATGGTAGTAGTGTGTTGTACATTAATGATCCATTTCCATTTAATTTTCTGTGAATCAAATTCCAAGTTAGGTTCTGAGTATTTTTCTTTAAGCTCGCCCACCAATGATTGTTTCGAGTGACATTCATCAGTATTGTGACAGGGGATTTTGTGGAACTCACAACACTTTTTGATGTTCTTATCCAACATCCCATCACCCTTATTAGTTGATAGCTTGCACTAGTTTTCTTTAGATTGACTCTCCTTGTTTTTTCCTTCATTAGGGTCTACTTTTCCATGCTCTTGTTGTTCCATATTTGCAAACCCAAACTCTTGCTTACTCCATTGCTTGAATTTCTACTCAATTTTGACTGCATATCCATAATTATCTCCTAGTGAGGATATATCTAAGAAATCCATCTTTATTTGTATGTAACTTTGTAGGCCACTGCGGTACTTCAGAACCAGGTGTCGCTTGAAGTCACTAATATATGACATTGAACATAAGGCATGGAATATGTTAGTGTACTCCAACATCGACTTGTATCTTTCTTGATGTAGAGACATCCATCTCATATACCTTCATCATAGCTTCCAATAGGGTATAAATCCTCCTTCAGAGCATCCACAAGGGTTTCCTAGGTGGCTTCTCTCTCAAATAGTGTAGATTCATCCATGGTGTACCTCATCTAGTAACATTCCCACTAAGATATGACACAGGGAAGGGATTTAAGGACTATGAAGGTGGTCTTTTCACCTTCATAAAAATTTTGGACAAAGTAATAACCTTCTAGCAGATTCAACCATTTTTCCAGAGCATCCGCGCCTATCTGGCCTTCAAATAAGGATATATCAAAATTTATTATACATTGAAGGGTGTTATACCTCCGAAATGTCTACTTGTTGAAGATGCCTCAACTGCCATCAATATTCATTGTAGGATCTTAGCGAAGTTTTCCATCATATTGTTCCTCTATCATATGAGGTCTTCCTCGAGAAACATATTAAAAGTATATCCTACATTTATCTCTCACTTTTATTCTACCATGGGAAGTTGGTTAGACTAACAAGAGAAGTTGTCCTCTAACAAAACTAGCTTGAGAACCAACTATATATACTATGACCCCATCAGGGCATGCCTCGAGAAATAATGAGGAGAATACTACTTTGATAATGATTGTCCATATTACATTGAGAAAAAAATGAGATACAAACAAAAATTTAGAAGAGAAAAGAAAATATAGTGAAACCCAATTTCTATTAATGAATAAAATAGAAAAAGACTATAGAACACAAATTGTCTAGAATGGTGGTTGCCTATATCTGAAGAGAATGATATGTAGGATACACTCGTTCACAAGTAGGAATTACATCACACTCCATTTCATGCTCAAAGTACATCCTTCACCTTGAAGGGAGTATCTATAGATTGGACAATTGGGTAAGGGAGCATTGGGAACTAGGTCAATGGAATGCTTGACTTGGCAGTGTAGAGGCATCCCCGTAGGTGAAACAATATATTTGTGATCCTCTACAATCTTATTGACCTACTTTTGTTGTATAGAAATGTGTTGGGCTCATGATTTGGTGGTCAAGGTGACCTTTTGTTCACATTTTGAATGAATCCTGAAGAGGGAAAACTTTATAGTATAAGAGATTAATTTGTGGAACTATTTTTTCGAGATCAATGAAATGGTAGTAGTCATAACTACCTCTTGTATCGTGTAGAGATGACTTCCAAAAGTAATAGTGACACTGTGGGGATGAGACTCATATATAGAATTACATTTCCACATATAGGATTTTCCTAAAAGAACATCATAGAATTCAAGTGGGGAAACCTAATAGAGTACCTCATCCTTGAAGGATTTGATGCCATAGGACATGAAACATTGTTGGTTGAAACAAATGTCTCATCCTTGGCTCAACCATCTCATGATGTATGGTTGGGCATGTGGCATCATTGGAATCTTCAATCTCTTAATGACCTTGTCTAAGATAAGGTTCTTCTGACTCCCACTGTTAACAATGAAATGTTTTGTGTTCCCCTTAACCAACTTTTGTGAGTGGAAGAGGTGCTACCCCTTCTCAATCTCTTCTATCTCTTCTTGTTGTATTGATGTGGTCTTGATGGTATCAATGGGTTGTACATTGACTATCCACTTCTGTTTCTTGTTCAATGAACCAAATTCCAAGTTAGGTGTTGATTTGTTTTCTTTAAGCTCTCCCACCAATGATTGTTTCAAGAGGCATTCATTAGTGTTGTGCCAGGGGATTTTGTGGAACTCACAAAACTTTTATGTCCTTATTGAACTTCCCATGACCCTTAATATTCAATATCTTGCACTATTTTTCTTTAGATTGAATCTCCTTGTTTTTTCCTTCATTAGGATTGTGTTTTCCATGCTTCTATTGTTGCATATTTGCAAACCTGAACTCTTGCTTACTCCACTACTTGAATTTTTACTCAATTTTGACTGCATATATGTTAGTATCTCTGAGTGAAGATATATCCAAGAAATCCAACTTTATTTGGATGTATCTTTTTAGCCCATTGCGGTACTTCAAAACCAGGTGTCACTCAGAGTCACTCATACCCAACTTTGATCATAAGGTATGGAAGATGTTAGTGTACTCCAACATCAACTTGTCCCTTTCTTGATGCAGAGACATCTATATCATAAACCTTCATCAAAACTTCCAACAGGGTAGAAATCATCATTGAGAGCATCCACAAGGGTTTCCTAGGTGTTTTCTCTCGATAATGGTGGATATTTATCCATAGTTTAACTCCTCGAGTAACCTTTGCACCAAGATATGACATAGGGACGAGATTTAAGGAATTCGAAAGTGATGTTTCCTCCATTGGAAGTTTTTTGGACTGAGTAATAACCTTCTAGCAGATTCAACCATTTTTCTAAAGCATCTGCATCTATTTCTCCTTCAAATAATGGGATATCATATTTGAGTTATACCTTGAAGAATGTTATACCTTCAAAATGTCTACTTGTAGAATATTCCTCAGTCACCATCAGTAGTCATTGTAGGATCTAAGAAAAGTTTTTCATCATCTTTTTCCTCTATCATATGAGGGATTCCTCAAGCAACATCTTAAAATTATCGCTTACTTTGTCATCTCTCTCTTCTTCTTCCATGGGAAGTCGCTTAGACTGACAAGAGAAGCGGTCGTCTGAAAAAACTAGCTCGAGACCCAACTCTTTATAACAGGGATAAAATTATTTTGATAGTGATGGTCCATATTACATTGAGAACAAAATGAGATAGGAACAAAACTATAGCACAGAACCCAAAAAAATAGTAAAACTCAACTTCTATTAATGAATAAAATTGAAAGAGACTATAGAACACAAACTGACTAGCATGGTGGTTGATTATCTCTAAAGAGAAAGAGATGTTGGCTACACTTATTCACAAGTAAATGTTACTTCACACTCCATTTCCTACTCAAAGGACATCGTTCAACTCTATTATATATGAGAGAGTGAGAGGAGAATAATTCCCATGATGCAAGTGGGATGAATGGGTATAAGTTTAAAAAATTTCATAGACATGTGAAACGCTAGGACTTCTTAGTACTATTGTAGCATGTGCAGGCTTAATTGTGGAGTTTTAAGGAGATGGAATTACGTCACATTCCCCATCAATAAGGTGAAAATTCATGGTTTATCAAAACCAAAGCCTCCAAAAGTTGATTCAATTAAAAAGGTGGATGGCCACCAAAATCCAAGTGGATCATTAGGATAGTGGTTTTTCTTACAAACCATTAATGGTTTCACATGCCCTGATAAGTGGTTTGTTAGGCCCTTTGAGCAATGCGAAGCCCATAACAAGTCATCGCACTACATGCCCTCACAAGTGGTTTGTTAGGCCTTTTGAGCAATGTGAAGCCCATAACAAGTCATCCCACATCTAGTGCAAATCCACCTATTGCATCATGGAGGGTAATTAATTGGTGTGCATGTCCATGATGTGAAATGCATCGGGCACCATTGATCTATCTTGTCTCGATGCACCATGATGTGGGTTGTTGATTGGCATATTAATGGTATGCAACCCTCCTTTGAGCACTCTATCCCATGGTTCTATCCCTTCGATGCTACTTAAGCCACCCAATGATATAATACCTTTTTACTCTATTATATGCTCCTTTTTCTCTCAATAAGCTCCTTTAACCCTTTTTTAAAGACCAAATGCTTTTTTAAAGCTCTCTCTTTCAAACATTTAATTCTTGGACTTATTTCTTTACATAACAAGCTTGAAATTTGTCCCTATTTCATGTAAAAGCTAAAAATTAAACAATTCAACTCACAATTTGCTAACTACCCCTCCAAAATTTGGCATTGTACAAATTCACTATTATCAAAATCACCTAAACAATTCAACCCACAATTTGCTAACTACCCCTCCAAAATTTGGCATTGTACAAATTCACTGTTATCAACATCATCTAAACAATTCAACCCACAATTTGCTAACTACCCCTCCAAAATTTGGCATTGTACAAATTCAAATATTATCAAAATCACCTAAAATGAAAATTTAATATCATCAAAATGACAATAGCAAAGAAATAACTAAAATCATAATGCACTTGTTTGCACTATCCTTTTGAAAGATGCATTTTTATTTTTCTTGACAATGATCACCAGAGATCACCTCAAAAGAAAATTTGTGCCAATTGAAATGTTTCTATACAACCTCATTTATTTTACTATTTAATTTCTCTAACTCTATTTAGATAAATAATAATAAATAGTGCGTTAGCTTGAATATGACTACAAAATTGGGATACAAAACTGATCATGTTGTCCATCAAAATCTCCGAAAAATACTGAAAATCTTAATCTGAGAAAATACTGACCACCATCCCATAGAGTATCTGGAGGCCTGCAAACAAATATGGGCACAGGTCAACAAACTGGCGTATTCAGATGAATCCGATTTTTGGAAGCAGAAAAATGATTATTTAATGATAAATAAAACAGATAAAATGCGAGAAGCCCTAAGATTATAGCGTCCCAGACCATAATATTGCCCTCCCGCGGAGCTCCGCTAACACCTGCAGGGGCGTCATCTTTCAGCC
>ML787102.1:363238-386678 GCA_009831015.1 Picea engelmannii
ATGGTCTTCTTTAGCTAAGATTTTGGTGTCCTCTAGGCGTATGTGATGCTTAGTTGTGAGAGAGTGTTCGGCTAGTGCTGAGGTGCGAGTTCGTTCATTCTTGATGTCAGCACTATGCTCTTTAATCCTGGTGTTGAAAGAGCAGCCTGTTTCTCCAATGTAGCATTTGCCACAAGAACAGTCTATTTTGTATACTCCTTTGGAATTATGTTGGTCAAGCTTGTCCTTAACAGATCTCATTTTTTGTTTGATGGTATTAAGTGGTCTGAATGAGGTCTTAATCTCCTTCTTGTTTAGGATTTTTGCGATTTTATCAGTGACTCCTTGGATGTAAGGGAGGTAGGCGGTGAGGCTCGGGGTTTGGTTGTTTCTCTGTTGAGGTTTGTTATTTTCTTTTTCTAGGGMTTTCCTTATTGCGTTCYCAATCTCTTTTTCTTTGTAACCTATGTTTTTGAAGACTTTGTGAAGGTGATTTTTCTCTTGTTCTAGGTGTTCTTTATCTGAAATCCTTATGGCTCTAGTGGATAAGGTGTTAAGAATTCCTAATTTTTGGTTGGGGTGATGATGGGAACTGGCGTGAAGGTAGTTTTCGGTGTGGGTTCCTCTCTTATTTTTCCTCATGCTTTTTTGTCCTGAAGATGGATCCTGTTGTGGATCCGAAACGTCGAAAAGCTATCAAAAGCACTGTGGTTCTTCCGACAATTTTTGGACAATACACTTATTGACAGAACGCATTCTCAGAACTAAATTTTACAAAACGGAAATGCTAATACACTCATTGCCATAACAAATTCTCAGAACAAATTTTACAAAACGAAAATGCCAATACACTCATTGCCAGAATGAATTCTCGGAACTAAATTTTACAAAAACGGAATGCCAATACACTCATTGCCAGAACGAATTCTTAGAACTAATTTTACCAAAAACAAAAATACCAATACACCTATTGCCGGAACGAATTCTCAAAACTAAATTTTACAAAACAAAAATTCCCATACACCCATTGCCAGAACGAATTCAATTTTATTATTTTTTAACTATTTCATTAACAACGGTAATATATATATATATATATATATATATATATATATATATATATATATATATATATATTACCTATGTCATTTTTTTATATAGATCAAATTTTTTGTATAAAAAATGGCAAAATGAATTTGCCATTACAAAAAAATTGATCTATATAAAAAAATGACATAGGTAATATATATATATCCTTTTTTTTTTCCAATGCACCTCAACAACACGGGCAAAAAAAAAACTAGTCCATCAACCAGAACCACGCAGATTTAAGCCAAGTAGTTTTCATCTCACAAGCCAATATAAAAATGTTGATAACATTAAGAGAGGGCCAAGGTACCTTCTATCATGCAAAATGAAAAACATACAGTTGCCTGATCGCCTGCTCCGGGTGACGTCCGCGTGCTCCGTGCAATCCTTCTCGCCGACTGTCGAGACTACACCGGTACCTCCCAGCCAACGCTAAGGGTACTCTGCTTCCCCCTTAGCCCCCCAAGTTGCAAAGGGGCCACACAATATCTAGATGGTACGTCTAGCTCCCATATGGCCTCGCAAGGCCGAGCTACCACTCCTATCCGAGCTGAAAAATCCCAACTCCCCACAAGTAATCAGTTAAGTCACAAATCCGACAATGTAACGTTACGCTAACTGTCAATCCCCCTTCTTCATTCTCCTCTCTCTCTTTTATATACTTTTAGAACTTCCAAACTTTTCCTAAATCTCATTTGATTTAAGTTTTAACAAAAAAATTCTAATAATTCTTCTTAGTACATGTGTCATCCATCCCCCACTTTCCTCCAGTAATTAGTTTCTTTAAATTAATAATTGTCTCAATTCCCTAACCCACCTAGAGTTGCTCCTATTTTTACTCCTAGGTGTTCCTAGATTCCCTTACAAGTTTAAATACTTTACCTAGAATGAAGTTGCTAATTTAGTTCAATATAGAAGGTTCTTAATTGCAGATTCTTTACTATGTTGACCTCGCTTTTTACCATAAGTTCCCCTCTTTCCCTTATTATGTTTCCTCCATTCCTTAGTTTCCTAATTTTTACTATTCCCTTCTTTCCCCTTTTTATTAGAGTAAAAAATGGTAGTTGCGCTATTTAATTTTTTCATGTTATTATTAATTTAATATCTTTTACACTTTCACAAGTTAAAAATTAAATTCTTCTTTACAATTTTAAATCCATTGAGTTTAATTAAATTCTTACTCTCTTCATTTTACCCCAAAAATTTTATGAAGACTAAAACTATTACTTAAGTGGTTTTTTTTTTTGTTTAAATTTTTATTTTTATTTTTATAGGGTAATTTTTCTTAATGTTAGACAAAATTTTACCCCTAGAGAAGTTTTAGACTTAGGACTTAGATTCTGAACTGGGCGACATTTAATGAGTGAAGTTGTTTAAGAGTTTCTTAATGTGTTAAATGGCTTAGCTCCATCTAGGTTTGTTCCTTCATCATCATCAACGCGATGTGCCCTTCAGGACGCACTACATGCTCCAAGGGTGTCACTCGCCTCTTTTGTTTCTTTTGCGTGATGTGCCCTTCAGGATGCACCACGTGCTCCAAGGGTGCCACTCGCTTCTTTTGTTTCTTTTGCACGACATGCCCTTCAGGATGCACCACGTGCTCCAAGGGTGCCACTCATTTGTTTTGTTTCTTTTGCGCGACGTGTCGTCGGGATGCACCAAGTGCTCCAAGGGTGCCACTCGCCTCTTGACTGATTGGTAGACATCAATAACCCCTGGAGTCAACACTCCTCTAGGTGAACTTGTGGGAGACTAAGGGATTTTAAGGAATAAGGCCCCCGCCTTATTGCACGCCCCTTAGAATCATCGCGAGCGACTGTCGCAGTCTGCCCTCGCGACATTGATCCGAAATCGGATCCAGAAGCCTTACAGGCCCTGAAAAATGCTCAAAAATGAAAGTTCTTGGAATGCGATGAAACCTATTCCACTACGTCTGTCTCGTCTTCCTGATTCCGACGGTATATTTAGTTTGTCAAACGGGCTTCGTATGCGAAAGTTATTACGTTCTGATCGAAAGCCCAAACAGGTAAAAAGTCAAAGGTCAACTGGTTAAAAAGTTAAGTTGATGTCAGCATGACATCAACATGCTGACTGTGTAGTAGATGACATGGCACTCTCTGGATGATGGTGATTGGGCAGGTTTGCTGACAGGGCAGACATGTGGCAGGCAACTGGACCAGTCAATGGTTGACAAGTGGCATTTGTCCGTCGAATGGGAAAGTGCCACGTGGCCCAGTCATGGGCAGCCACGTGGTACCCAGTCATCAGTCAAAGTGGCAGGTTTCAAAAGTTTTTAGGTCCATGGGTTTTGAACCCATGACCAACCACTAAGCCTAAGCGCCTTCACAATAGTCCTATAACCAATGCGCCATGTTATTTCTTGTTTAAATGAACCACTTTATATTTATTTAAAGTGTAATTGATGTAATATGGCAGAAAGGGGCTGGGGATTAGCCCCAACCCTTGGTTCATTTGTAATATATGCGACCAGGAGTTAGCGCTCAAGGGGGGCTGGCGCTCGGGCACATGGCCCCATACGACCGTGCCAAGGGGGCGCACGCACAACAGAAGGGGGCTAAATGCCATATTATAGTTACAAAGTGGTTTTTATGCCAAGATTTGGGTTTTTTTATTATTAATTAGCCTATTTTTAATGTATTTTCTCCATTTTTGGGAGTTATTGGGTAGTTTTGGAGCCTAAATTCTTGGAGGAAGTTGGAGATGAGCAACCAACTTCCCAAATATATAACCTAGGCCTATTTAAGGCCATAGGGGGGCATTCAGAGTAGAATTATGCTAAGGAGAAGCCAAGCCAAAGCCATTTTGAGGCAAAGAAGCTTTTGAGGAGGAGACGCTGTCGGACCATTTCTGGGAGCTCCGGACATCCGTTTTGCGTTTCATTTTCTTTGCATGGTTCTAGAGATCTGGAAGAACATGACCAGATCAGTCTTGTAGCCATTTGACGTTGCAGCGATGCACTTTTGAAGCTTTTGAGAAGAAATAAAGAAGCCTCCCCCACAAAGAAAAAAGCCCGGAGACGTAGGCAAAATTGTGCCGAAATCCGTTATCAATATGCATGTTATGGTTTGCTGTCCATTATTTCATTTCAGATCTGCATATGTGTATATGGCTGTCATAATTCCTCTTCTTTCCTCATTCTTTCATTAAGTTTCTCAAATGGTTAATTAACGCATACAAAATTAAAACTCAACCATAAGTCTTTAAAAGATCCAACGGATCAAGTGGTATCATAGCTAATTGACATTTGTATTTGAGTTGCATGTTAACAAGGGAAAAGCTACAGCGTGGTGAAGGCGAGCTTGTTCCAGAGAATCCATTAATTGGATTGAGAAAAAGATCTTCTCACAGCGAGAAGATGGCATCGGAAGAAGGGATTTCTCAAGATGAGAAAGAGTTCTGGAAAACATTCCTTGCTATGTCGGAGATGGTGAAAGTATTGTACGAAGATTACTTGGAACAGAAGCGACCAGTTTTGGCTGATTTTTCAAAGGGAAAAAGTGAAGAGGAAGAGGACCATCCTCAGATTCCTCCTTCACCTCCATCAACACCTCCTTCTTCTCCTTTTGTTTCTTCAAGTTCAAGTTCTAAATCTAGTGGAAAGAAAAATGTTCATAAGAATAAACATGAAATGCCATTGTTAAAACTTGATGTAAAATTTGAGTTGCCCATATATGATGGTGAATTAAATGCAAAAAAACTTGATAACTGGATCAGGTAAATGAAGGTACACTGCAGTGTGCAACAGATCAATGATGAGGCCACACAAATCAAGTTGGCGTCTTTGAGACTTGCAGGTACAACTCTTATCTGGTCACAAAGCAAGCTGCAAAAAGGAACACAAAATCTGGGTAATGTATTTCCATCATGGAAGGATTTCATTTCTGCACTTAGGAAACAATTCTATCCTTTGGGTTATAAAGAAAAAACAATAATTGAATGGCAATCTTTAAAACTAAGAAAAGGACAAACAGTGCAAGAATATACCGATGGATTTCGAAAAATGGCATTAATGTTAGACATTCCTTTGCAAACGCAAGAAACCCTTATGAAGTATATAGGAGGTTTACCTGCACATATTAGAAACACTGTTTTCATGTTTGGTCCCACTAACCTTGATGAGGTTTCTGTTCAAGCTACGTATATTGAAGTAGGGAAAATAGGTGTGTCAGGGGAATCCTCGTCTTCAAGGAAAGAGGACAAGAGGAAAAGGCATGGCAATGGAAATAATGCAAATGCAGTGACAAAGAAGGAAGGAAAACCCTCTTGCAAGCATTGGAAGAAAGAGGGACATGATGAGGACAGATGTTGGCAGTTGCATCCCAAGAAGAGGCCAAAGTGGTTTAAAGAAAAGAAGGGAACGCAAACAGTGGCAACGACATCAAAACCCATAGACTTGGGGTCCGATTCAGGTGATGAGTCAAAGATCTCATTGGTTGGTATGACAGGTATAAATGGTGAAGATATTGATTGTAGAAACAACTTGTTTCATATAAGGGTAATCATGCGACACACTAAGATAGACACATTAATCGACAGTGGATCTCAATCTAATCTAATCTTTAAAGAATTGGTTAAACAATTGGGATTAAAAACACAAACTCATCATAAGCCTTACACACTTAAATGGGTAAGAAATCATCATCAGATGCACATAACAAAGTAGTGCACAATCAAATTTGCAATTTCATCTAAGTATGTGGATGAAGTAACTTGTGATGTTGTGTGGTTAAGAGAATGTGGAATGATTTTAGGTAGTCCATACTTATTTGATCGTAAGGCAATCTTCTACATGGAAAAGAATCAATATCAATTCACTAAAGCAGGTCATGACTATGTGGTTCATGCTCATCGTGTTAAAGAAAATAAAACACTTCAAACAAGGGAACAATTAATGAATGCAGTGCAAGCATGCAACAAACCAATAATTGTTTCAAATGAAGTAATTGATCTTAAGAAAGAACAAGATATGGTTATTGAATGGAAAATCAATCATAAGTTTCTTCAAGATAACCTCATGTCCTGCAGATATTTCAAGTATATCAGTTCATTTGCAGTCGTCTTTTTGATGCTGTCATTAGCAATGTTTTCTACATGGATGATAGTAGCTTCAGTAAGATGTAACAGGGTTCAAATGGCTAACAATATACTGTCAGTTGTCATGATTGTGTTACAGTTGATCTTGATGAGACAGGTGCACAGGACAGAGTTCAGAGACAGAGAGAAAGCCAGGTGGCCTATCCCGAGCTTGTTGACTGATCAGTAACCTTTTGGGGACCAAAAGGTCTTATTGTGGGGAGGTTTGATCCGAAATCAGATCCAGAAGCCTGACAGGGCTTGAAAAATGCTCAAAAATAAAAGTTCTCAGAATGCGACAAAACCTATGCCATTGCGTTCGTCTCGTCTTCTTGATTCCGATGGTATATTTACTTTGTCAAATGGGCTCTGTATGCGAAATTTATCGTGTTCTGATCGAAAGTCCAAACAGGTAAAAAGTCAAAGGTCAACTGGTCAAAAAGTCAAGTTGATGTCAGCATGACATCAGCATGTTGACTGTGTAGTAGATGACATGGAACTCTCTGGCTGATGGTGATTGGGCAGGTTTGTTGACAGGGTAGACATGTGGCAGGCAACTGGACCAGTCAATGGTTGACAAGAGGCATTTGTCCGTCGAATGGGAAAGTGCCACGTGGCCCAGTCATGGGCAGCCACATGGCACCGAGTCATCAGTCAAAGTGGCAGGTTTCAAAAGTTTTGGGGTCCATGGGTTTTGAACCCATGACCAACCACTAAGCCTAAGCGCCTTCACAATAGTCCTATAACCAATGCACCATGTCGTTTCTTGTTTAAATGAACCACTTTATATTTATTTAAAGTGTAATTGATGTAATATGGTAGAAAGGGGCTGGGGCTTAGCCCCAACACTTGGTTCATTTGTGATATATGCGACCAGGAGTTAGCGCGCAAGGGGGCCTAGCGCACAGCCCGTTGGGTTGGCGCTCGGCCACATGGCCCCATACGACCCTGCCAAGGGGGCGCGCGCACAACAGAAGGGGGATAAATGTCATATTATAGCTACAAAGTGGTTTTTATGCCAAGATTTGGGTTTTTTATTATTAATTAGCCTATTTTTAATGTATTTTCTCCATTTTTGGGAGTTATTGGGTAGTTTTGGAGCCTAAATTCTTGGAGGAAGTTGGAGATGAGCAACCAACTTCCCAGCTATATAACCCAGGCCTGTTTGAGGCCATTGGGGGGCATTCAGAGCAGAATTATGCTGAGGAGAAGCCAAGCCAAAGCCATTTTGAGGCAAAGAAGCTTTTGAGGAGGAGACGTTGTCGGACCATTTCTGGGAGCTCCGGACGTCCGTTTTGCGTGCCATTTTCTTTGTATGGTTCTAGAGATATGGAAGAACATAACCAGATCAGTCTTGTAGCCATTTGGCATTGCAGCGATATAATTTTGAAGCTTTTGAGAAGAAATAAAGAAGCCTCCCCCACAGAGAAAAAGGCCCGGAGATGTAGGCAAAGTTGTGCCGAACTCCATTATCAATCTGCGTGTTATCGTTTGCTATCCATTATTTCATTTCAGATATGCATATGTGTATATGGCTATCATAATTCCTCTTATTTCCTCATTCTTTCATTAAGTTTCTCAAATGGTTAATTAACGCATGCAAAATTAAAACTCAACCATAAGTCATTAAAAGATCCAACGGATCAGACATCGTGGGTCTTCTCGAACTAGGTAATCGTTAACCTATAGTTCGAGCCATGACAGGAGTGCTAGTAAGTTGTGGTAGGGCTGTTGTCCACACCTCTCCCTCAACCTCTCTGGTAGTCATGTGTGTGGCCCCTTTACTCCATATATGGGTTTGGTCAGCAAGCTATCATCAGCCTTCATCATCAACAATCATGTCAGACATGTCCACATCATATCATCTAATCAAATGTACTAAAATCACAGTAAAACAATCAAACCCCAATAGCACACTCCCTGACTCGATCCAGAGTCCAAGGGTTCCATAGATGCCTCTGCATCCTCAAGGTCCAAAACCCTGCGCACTCAGTAAAACCGAGTCAATAACACCTGTCTATGTCAATGCAGTAAACATCATGTCATCTATCATAACGCATCATAATCAAGGACAGATGTTTTAATATCATAATAGTCCAGATCACTTATGAGCAAGTGTCCTCAAAGAATAAGTTTTCTCAGTGCGTCAGAGTGGGATGTTACATACACCCCTCTTGGTCTAAACTTCATCCCGAAGTTTCATTGTATTCATGCCGAAATAAGTGAATCATAGTATCATAAGTCTATCTATCAAACAAAAATGGGAACTGTTGGCGCATATCATATGCGTCCTCCCAGGTCGTCGAGTGCGGATTATAACTATCCCACTGGACCTTGACCTGATCTACCATTCAACGTCGTAACTGTCGAACGTGATGATCTAAGATGCGGACCAGCTCAGTCGTGAGTGCTCCCTCGTCTGATACCTGCTAGGAACTCATGTCAGTCACATGTGTAGGATCACTAATATAATGTCTCAAAATAGATACATGAAAAACCTCGTGCATACGCCACAAAGAATCAGGCAAGGCTAGTCGATAGGCCATGGGCCCCTTTCTTTCCACAATCTCAAAGGGTCCCATGAACCTAGGAGAGAGTTTAGCTCCCTTTCCAAACTTGATCGAACTCTTATGCAGTTTAACCCACAAGGAGACTCGATCGTCGACCTCGTAACTACGGTCAACTCGATGCATGTCGACATAACTCTTCTGTCGATCTTGTGCTTCTTTAATCCTTTTCCTTATGGCCTGCATTTGCTCTCCCATTTCTTGGATCGCTTCCGGTCCTACCAGGACCGTATCCTCAAGCCGATCCCAACTCAAGGGCGTCCGACACGGTCGCCCGTAAAGAAACTTGAAAGGAGCCATCTTGATGGTGCTCTGGTAACTTTTGTTGTAAGTGAACTCCACTAGTGGCAAGAATTCTTCCCAACACTTTTGTTGGTCCATCACGTACATGCGTAACATGTCCTCCAAGGTTTGGTTCGTTCATTCTATCTGTTCGTCCGTCTTCGGGTGATACGCAGTACTAAAGTTAAGTTGGGTTCCCAAGGCCTCTTAGAATCTCGTCCAAAATCATCCAGTAAACACCGATCCTTGATCAGATATAATCTTCTTAGGCATGCCATGCAGCCTCACAATCTCACTGATGAATACTCTAGCTATGTTAGGTGCCTGATACATCATATGCACATGAATAAAGTGAGCACTCTTCGTCAGAGTGTCTACTACTACAAAAATCGAGTCATGTCTCCTTGCCGTCAGTGGAAATCCAACAATAAAATCCATCGAAATAACCTCCCATTTTAATTCCGGGATGGCATGTGGTTGAAGTAATCCTACTGGGTGTCTATGTTCATCCTTTACCTGCTGACACTCTAGACATCTGGCCACATAGTTGACTATGTTGGCCTTCATTCCCTTCCAGAAGATTAGCATTTAAGGTCTGCCCTCATCTTCGTGACTCCCGGGTGAGCGATGTAAACTGCTCTATGAGCCTCGCTCAAGATCAACATCCTCAACTCGTCATTTGGTGGTACATAAATATGACTTCTAAACCTCAATAACCCATCGTTATCAAATGAGAATCCCTTATATCGTGGTACCATCGTTGTGTTTTGTCCGATAAAACCCTCGACCTCCTTGTACCAGTCATTGTCACACTGTAAAGTGAGAATCTTGTCACGTAGATTCATCTGAAGAGGCATGACCGAAAAGATGCGTGGTCTCCGACTCAAAGCATTCGCCACTCGGTTCACTGTTCCCTTTATGTAAGTAATATCAAATTTGTATTTGCTAAGCAATTCCGATGAACGCCATTGTCGCGCATTCAGGTCGATTTGCGTAAAAATGTGTTGTAGTCCACAATGATCTGTCTTTAGTTCAAATTTTCATCCAACAAGGTAGTGTCTCCAAACCTTCAAGGCATATACTATGGATAATAACTCCTAAATCATGCATCGTGTAGTTTTCCTCATGCTTTCTCAGTTTCATCGAAATGTAAGCAATTTCTCGTCCTTCTTACATCAAGACTCTGCCTAAACCTTCCTTGGATGCATCAGTGCATACCAAGAAGTCCGCGTCCATGTCAGGGACGTTTAGTATCAGCACTGTTTTCAACAACTCTTTAAGCCTCCGAAATGCTTCCGTGCATTTCTCGGTCCAAACAAACTTCTTATTTTTCTTCTGCAATTCCGTGATCGGATTTGCTATCTTCGAAAATCCCTCGACAAATCGTCGATAGTATCCTGCTAAACCTATAAAGCTACACACTTCCATGACATTTGTCGGCGCAGGCTATTCCATAATAGCCTCAACCTTGGCTGGATTCATGGTGATACCTTCGTCGGAGATGACATTCCCTAAGTAGTGAATCCTTGATTGATAAAAAAAGCATTTGGACAATTTCCCATACAATTTGTGCTCTCGCAGACACTGTAGTACCAAGCGCAAGTTCTCGTCATGCTCCTCTGTCCTATGAGAGTAAATCAAAATATCATCAATGAATACTTGGATGAACTTGTCCAAGTACTCACGGAACACCTCGTTCATCAAACTCATAAATACTCCTGGGGCGTTTGTCAGTCCAAACGGTAAAACAATAAACTTGTAATGTCCAAACCTCGTCTTAAAAGCGGTCTTAGGGATGTCATCCTCCTTGATCTGTAACTGGTGACACCCTGATCGTAAATCGATATTGGAGAACACTGTCGTGCCCTTCATTTGATCGAACAGATCATCAATTCTTGGCAAGGGATACTGATTCTTGATCGTGGCCTTGTTCAGTTGACGATAGTCAATGCAAAGCCTCCACAATCCGTCATTCTTTCGTATGAAAATAATCGGTGCACCCCACGATGAAACACTAGGACGTATCAGTCCCAGGTCCAGCAAATCCTTCAATTGCATTTTCAACTCTTGTAACTACGGGGTCGACATACGATAAGGCGTTCTTGCTATCGGTTCGATCCTCGGTTTCAGGTCTATGGTAAACTCTAATTCCCTCTCCGGCGGCATTCCAGGTAACTCTTCTGGAAACACGTTCTCAAACTCTCTCATCACCGAAAGGTGTTTTAGACCTTCCTCTACTCCCTTCTCGTTTAGCGCAAGGATCACATAAATCTTGCACCCCTTGCGCATACTCTTTCGTAAATGTAAGGAAGAGATGAACCTCACGGAAACTCCCTAGTTTCGTCCTACAATCACACGTCTCTAGCCCTCGTCATCGACCAAGATCAACCATTTTGTCTTACAGTTGAGAATCACCTCATGCGATTCCAACCAATCCATATCAATTACGACATCATAAGATCCTAAGATCGTGACGTACAAGTTGGCCCTTGTGACAAACTCTCCTAGGTTAAGAGCACGACCCGTAACCTTTCCTCCAACCTTCTGTTTGGCTCTTGAGGCCATATCCACAAAGATAAACTCATCCTGTTTGACTGCCTTTACCTTAATCCTTTTTAGCACTGCACCAGAAATGAAACTCTCGGTAGCACCGGGATCAATTAAAATACTAAGGGTCTGTTCAGCGACAATACTTGTCGTCTCAAGCACAGTCGACTAGTGCTCTGCCTGGTGGTTATTCACTGCTGCATGAATCCAATGGGCCTTGCCCATATCTCCCACTATAGTGGGTCCGAATGACCCAGACGCTCTGGTCCTCTCCACAGGACAGTTGTGCTGGTAGTGTGGCTCCCCACACGTCCAACACCCCTTCTTCGGCCCAGTAGTCCTGGTACCTGAAGTAGAAGATGACGAACCACCGGTCTGGAACCCTAGTCTATTCTGCTGAATAGACCTAAACTGTTGCTGCTACGGACAACACTGCTGCTGATGTTATGGGTCTTGATAAGGTGTCCACTGCTGAGGCAGCGGTCGTTGGGTTGTGGTGAAAGTGGATCCCCTCTGGAAACCACGATATCCTAGCATATGTCTCACTAGTGTCTGGTGCTTCTATGTTCCAGATGAAACCTGCCCTACTGGTCTCGCTAGAGTCCTGGTCTGAACCCCACTGATAAGCTCCTCCTCTACTATGAGGGCCTTCTGGACGGCCTTGTGCAAGGTTTGAGGCATCAAAATCCTAACCTTTGCACATAGGCTTCCGTTAAGGCCAAACACGAATCGGTTGACCTTAAGTTTCTCTGTGTTAAGGTGTGGAGCATACTGGAGCAGCTCCATAAAACGGGCCTCGTACTCAGGCACCGTACGACCTCCTTGTCGTAAGGCATTGACCTCATTGAACTGGCGCTCGATGAATTCCTCTGAAAGGTACCTCTCTCGGAACTGTTCCTCGAATAGTTCCCATGACACGTCTTCAACGACCATGTTCAGCTGTGGTAGGAGTGTCTTCCACCATAGAAGAGTGCTTCCCTTCAGTTAAAAGACTGCCATGCAGATCTTCATGTTGGAGGTATAATCATGAAGAGAGAAGCACATCGCCATGTTATCCAACCATGCCTTGACAGCTGCACCATTCGGGGCACCAAAGAACTTGGGAAATTTGACCTTCTCGAGTTCAGGCTGAATGCTACCAGTAACAACCGGTGTGCATGGTGGAACCTCAGCGGGTGTCGGTGCCCTGGCCTCATATCTATCCAAACAACTGATCAGTGCCTTGGAAATGCGCTGGAAGGATCTCATCATCCCGACAACATCACCAACTGGTATCTGCTCTTGTCTGAGAACCTGCTAGTCTCCCTGGGGGTTAGACCCCTCAGGTGTGGATGCTACTGGAGGCGTCACGCTCCCTCCCCTAGCACCCCTTCGTCTGCCTCCATGGCATCCTCTAACCATGATTTCCTGCACACACACAATCAACTCTATTAGCAATGGTATAATCAAATCATGTCAGGGAAAGCCGTAGCGATCCCAAGTCACAGGTTGAACTCGCTCTGATACCATATGTAACAAACCTCCTCGTTACGAAGACAAACCTCATATAACAAGTGCAAATTTTTTTTGTTTTTCTTTTAAAAGTGTGTGTGCACGTGTACAAGGGAAACAAACACATTCGACTCTACGTCACCACCCGACAATGAAGAAGACTCAAACCACGACGAACACAACAAAGACGACATAAGATGCACAACAAGTAACTGCATGCATTTAATGATGATCAAGAAACAATACATAAGACTAAATACCCGCCTATCCTACCCTGCAATGGTTAGGACCTCCAAGACACATAAGCAATGCTCAAGCCTAGGTTCCCATCGATTTTAACCATTTAAGGTCTCAGGGCTGGCAACTGTTCTGAGGAACATGGAGGTGTCTACATCCCGCTCGATACAAGCAGACCAAGCACAAAGAAGGTTTACCAACCAAGTACAACATTATTTAAATGAACAACAACCCTCATTTACTAACTCAGAATAATTTATTGTACTTAATTCAAGGACATTCCACCATATATGTTTATCAATAACAATAAAAATTACAATAACGCTGCCATGAAATAATAAACATATTACATTTATATCACATTAACTTTGCAAAAATAACAATCACCTTACATCTTATGTGTTATCCATAACAATAAAAATACAATATCATTTCCATAAAATGACAGCACCATTTCATTTTAAGTTACAATAACTTTGCAAGAATAACAATCACATTACAAGACAATGATAATTAATAAAGCCAGTAAGGAAATTAACATAGCTTATTCCAACCTCCACTACGAGCCCTGCAATGCATGTCTAAAGTGCATAATATCATAAGGTACAATCTAAATCCACCTTGAAACAATTTTCTTTGTGAATTTTAATTTTTCAAGAGTCATCATAGTTCCATCTAAATCAATTTACCTTGAAATGTTATTGTTGTTATAAAAATTCTAATTTAAATCACTAACCAATAATCATGGGGAATATATACAACAATGTCCGAGGAATTAAATCGTGTATATCTTAACAACCTTTACACACAAATTCCTCATCCCACTGGTAAGGATAATAGTAACAATGATATTAATAATTGTTATTATTATTATAAATAAAGGAAACACTTCATCAATCTAATTATAATAATCATTTTAAAAATCTTAAACCATTTCATAATCATGCAAGATATCTAAAAAGGTTCTACACTATTCATACCCTTCATCCAATAATAATGAAACTCTACACTTGATAGATCATGTGCATTTTCGATGCCCCATATGACATGCTAGAATAAATTAAAATTTAAAACAAGATAACGGTGGAATAACGATATTAAGATCTATCCAAATAAAATTTATAGAGAAAAAGGGCGAAAACATACGAGATAGTGGATATCTTATCGGCCTATCCTTGGTATTAATAAATAATTGAGGGCTGAGGCAAGGGATAAAAGTTTTACTACGCCTGTAAATATCCAAAAGGGATAAAGGTAAAAGGAAGTAGCAAGATTAACAAAGGATAGTTGTCACCGTAAACCAAAATATAAAGCTGGGAATTTACCCTATATGAAGGAGTTGAAATGTTGTTAATGCATAATCAAAAGAAAATGGTGTCACCATAAGGATGGGATTGCTGTCAAGTAAAAGTTATTTAAAATCCTTGCGGGTACACTAGTGGATACAATTAGAAACAATCCAGAAAATAAGGATGAAACATTGTGCCTATAATTAAGAGACAATCCATAAATTAGAGAAATCGATGTGCATATGTTATGAGTCAATCCAGAAATCAATGATAGTTTAAGGAGGGAGAACTTCGTTTGCCATGGATGGAGGTTGCCAGAGATGAATTTACAGAACAATACAAACGAAAATGCCCGACACCCATTGCAGAACGAATTCTTTGAACTAATTTTACAAAAACGGAAATGCCAATACACTCATTGCCAGAACGCATTCTCAGAACTAAATTTTACAAAATGTAAATGCCAATACACTCATTGCTAGAACGAATTCTCAGAACAAATTTTACAAAACAAAAATGCCTACACTCATTGACAGAACAAATTCTCAGAACTAAATTTTACAAAACTGGAATGACAATACACTCATTGCCAGAACAAATTCTTAGAACTAATTTTACAAAATGAAAATGCCAATACACTCATTTCCAGAACGAATTCTCAGAACAAATTAAAAAAAATGAAAATGCCAATACACTCATTGCCAAAACGAATTCTCAGAACTAAATTTTACAAAAATGGAATGAAAATACACTCATTGCCAGAACGAATTCTCAGAACTAATTTTACAAAACGAAAATGCCAATACACTCATTGCCAGAACGAATTCTCAAAACAAATTTTACAAAATGAAAATGCCAATACACTCATTGCCAGAATGAATTCTCAGAACTAATCTTTACAAAAATGGAATGCCATTACACTAATTGCCAGAATGAATTCTCAGAACTAATTTTACAAAATGAAAATGCCAATACACCCATTGCAGAACGAATTCTCTGAACTAATTTTACCAAAAACGAAAATGCCAATACACCTATTGCCGGAACGAATTCTCAGAACTAAATTTTACAAAATGAAAATGCCCATACACCCATTGCCAGAACGAATTCAATTTTATTATTTTTTAACTATTTCATTAACAACAGTAATATATATATATATATATATATATATATATATATATATATATATATATATATATCTCNGCAGATTTAAGCCAAGTAGTTTTCATCTCACAAGCCAATATGAAAATTCTGATAACATTAAGAGAAGGCCAAGGTCCTAATACCTTCTATCATGCAAAATGAAAAACATATCGTTTCCTGATCACCTGCTCCGGGTGACGTCCGCTTGCTCCGTGCAATCCTGCTCGCTGACTATCAAGACTACACTGGTACCTCCCAACCAATGCTAGGGGTACTCTGCTTCCCCCTTAGCCCCCCGAGCCGCAAAGGGGCCACACAATATCCAAATGGTACGTCTAGCTCCCAGCTCACCTCGCAAGGCCGAGCTACCACTCCTATCCAAGCTGGGAAATCTCAACTCACCACAAGTAATCATTCAAGTCACAAATCCGACAGCGTAACTTTATGCTAACAACCGATCCCCCTTCTTCATTCTCCTCTCTCTCTTTTATAGAGTTTTAAAACTTCCAAACTTTTCCTAAATCTCATTAGATTTAAGTTTTAATAAAAAAATTCTAATAATTCTTCTTCGTACATGTGTCTTCCATCGCCCACTTTCCTCCAGTAATTAGTTTCTTTAAATTAATAATTGTCTCAATTCCCTCACCCACCTAGATTTGCTCCTATTTTTACTCCTAGGTGTTCCTAGATTCCATTATAGGTTTAAATACTTTCCCTAGAATGAAGTTGCTAATTTAGTTCAATATAGAAGGTTCTTAATTGCAGATTCTTTACTATGTTGACCTCGCTTTTTACCATAAGTTCTCCTCTTTCCCTTATTATGTTTCCTCCATTCCTTAGTTTCCTAATTTTTATTATTCCCTTCTTTCCCCTTTTTATTAGAGCCAAAAATTGTAGTTGTGCTATTTAATCTTTTCCTTTTATTGTTAATTTAATATCTTTTACACTTTCATAAGTTAAAAATTAAATTTTTCTTTACAATTTTATATCCACTGGTTTTAATTAAATTCTTACTCTCTTCATTTTACCCCAAAAAATTTATGAAGACTAAAACTATTACTTAAGTGTTTTTTTTTTTAGTTTAAATTTTTATTTTTATTTTTATTTTTATAGGGTAATTTTTCTTAAGGTTAGACAAAATTTTACCCCTAGAGAAATTTTAGACTTAGGACTTAGATTTTGAACTGGATGACATTTACTTAGTGAAGTTGTTGAAGAATTTATTAATGTGTTAAATGTCTTAGGGCCATCTAGGTTTGTTCCTTCATCATCATCAATGCGACGTGCCCTTCAAGACGCACTACGTGATCCAAGGGTGCCACTCGCCTCTTTTGTTTCTTTTGCGTGACGTGCCCTTTAGGATGCACCACGTGCTCCAAGGGTGCCACTCGCTTCTTTTGTTTCTTTTGCACGATGTGCCCTTCAGGATGCACCACGTGCTCCAAGGGTTCCACTCGCTTCTTTTGTTTCTTTTGCGCGATGTGCCCTTCAGGATGCACCACGTGCTTCAAGGGTGCCACTCGCCTCTTGACTGATTGGTAGACATCAATAACCCCTGGAGTCAACACTCTGCCAGGTGAACTTGTGGGAGACTAAGGGATTCTAAGGAATAAGGCCCCTGCCTTATTGTGCTCCCATTAGAATCATCGCGAGCGATTGTCACAGTCTTCCCTCACGACATCGTGGGTCCTCTCAAACTAGGTAATCACCCGAACTAGGTAATCATTAACCTACAGTTCGAGCCACGGTGGGAGTGTTAGTAGGCTGTGGCAGGGCTGCTGTCCACACCTCTCCCTCAACCTCTCTGATAGTCGTGTGTGTGGCCCCTTTACTCCATATGTGAGTCTGGTCGGTAAGCTATCGTCAACCTCCATCATCAACAATCATGTCAGACATGTCCACATCATATCATCTAATAAAATGTACTAAAATCATAGTAAAACAGTCAAACCCCAATAGGACACTCCCTTACTCGATCTAGAGTCCAAGGGTTCCGTATATGCCCATGCATCCTCAAGGTCCAAAACCCTGCACACTCAGTAAAACCGAGTCAATAGCACCTGTCTATGTCAATGCAGTAAACATCATGTCATCTATCATAACGCATCATAATCAAGGACAAATGTTTTAATATCATAATAGTCTGGATCACTTGCGAACAAGTTTCCTCAAAGAATATTTTTTCTCAGTGCATCAAAGAGGGATGTTACAAAATGACTGAATGACAACATTATCCTCTATCTTCATTGTGTTTTACTTATATATTGACTGCCTATTAATCCATTATATAATTAGACAACATATGCATATTTTACATACAGTATATATATATAAGCGATTTCCTAAATTCTATTGATATTGTATACCGACAACGTTCCCATATATACAACACTCTTATATATGTAGACCTCGATTTTTGTAATAGACAGTAACCGATATTAATGGATAGCGGTTAATGTTAAAGATTGACATCAAATTTATATAATCGGTATTTTGGTGCAGCGAGTTTTGTCACCCTGAATGGCTGCATTTTCACACTTTACCAACAACGATTTTCATCACCCTGAATGCCTACATTTTCACACTTTACCCACAACGATTTTCGTCACCCTGAATGACTGTGTTTTCAGACTTTATCCACAATGATTTTCGTCACCCTGAATGCTTGCGTTTATATAGAGTGCTTGTATAATGACTGCGTTGATTTGGACTGCATTTTTACTGACTATGTTTTGATGGGGTGGCTCTATGCACCATATTTTTATTAATATTGGATGTTGATCACAATTGTTTTTCTTATAAAATTATTAGTGGGTGTTTTTCACAAATGTTTTGCTTATAGTCTAAATGTTCTACTAAGTATCTTTTGGGAGCCTTTATCCGAAATTCAGTAACAACTTATTAGATCGTAGATTTAGGTTTATATTTTTTGGGATGAAGATGGATAATTAAGTGTGACAGTGTGTGGTTTCCGTTATTGTAAGCCCTTTTTTTTAGTTATTGAATTTGGATGATATATAAAGTTAGATTTTTTATAGTTACGAGCAATTTTTTTATAGTTGCGAGCGAGTTTTTACAGTTGCCAACGAATTTTTTTAGTTTCCAATGAGTTTTGTTATCCCCATATAGTTACACACTTTAAGAGACAACAACATCCTATTCATGCACATTTCATGTAGATATCAACGATGAAACAATGGCCACATCATCATCAACACTCTTAAATAAGGAAAAATTATTGAAGGAGTCTCGTTTTTATTTTTCCTCTCTTAAGAAAAATTGTTTCGCAAAAAAATTCCCTTTTAATTACAAGTTCATGTATAATGATTTGTCTAAAATCCAATTATATAGGTTCATGTAAAATAATAAACAATTTACATAGTTTTCTCTATAATAGTGTTGAGCGATTAAAACTACACACTTGAAATTCTGGTCCATAACACAACCAGGCTTTTATTTCATAATTACAGAAAATTAATTACTGACACCTATAGAAACAATTGAAGTCTTGCTTCTTTTTATTTCCAAACACTGTAATTTTATATTAGCACATTTCTAAGGAACAATCATGGACAAGTGAATGTTGGCAACTTACAATTTGACTATAGAGACATTATTGAATATGGACAAACAATTAAGTATTACACTTATCCCTCCTTGATTATATTATTAAATTGTGTTAAAAAAAATCAAGATAATTGTAGAAGAATTGATCCATATTGTTAAGATACCTTAGACAGAGATATCATTTAACTATGCGTTATATAATATGACAGTTAAGGACATTATTAATAAGATCAGAGAGCGATATAATTAGTAGATAACAACATCACGATTTTAAACAACGATAATATAGTCAGCAAGGTCGAGTATTTAATAAACACCGTAGATCAATTTGAATGTTAAGTATATCATTTATTTAATGGACAGTGTATATTTTTTACAAGCGTGTTTGAATTTGTTAAGAACAATTATTAGTTCACCTTTATGATAACATTTGTGATAATGAATACTTTTATAATAGTTGAATCCTTCGCACTTAGACATCATGCTTAATGGATATTGGGTTATGGTTGTCGGAGAAGTCGTTTAATAGCTTGCGCAATTTAATTTGAGTGATTTCATCTTGCATCTTGCCGACTAGTTTCTTGCGTGTGTGGGTATAGTCTTATGTTCAGTTAATTTGGTCTCCTAGCACGTTGAATTTTCTTGGGTTTTGGTCTAGAGGTGTTATGTTGTGCCAGGGTTACCATCACGCCTATTGCCTTATGATGGCATGATTCCCGATGAGGGGATCATTGCGCGCCCTAATGGATAGAGGTGAATGATAACCTAGTCAGAGTCTACGCTTCCTGATGGGGTTGTTAGTTCGTGGTAATGGTTGTAGGTACTTAGTTTTGTAACACCTTAAGGCGTCAGGTTTTTCGCATCATACAGGTTCTTTGGTTACAGGTCATCGAAGCCATTATGTTGGGTGGTTGTTGTGGTTCTTTATCGCGTAGGCGTTGTCTTGCCTGTGTCAGGTGGGTAGTTGTTTTTATTTGTCATGATTCACATGTTCGTCCAGTTGCATGATGTGCTAGTGTGTTGAGTCGTCGTTGTTTGTTGTTTGATCTACATGATTTGTGTTCATTGTCAAGTGGCGTTGTTAACTGTTGTCGTTTTTTCATCCTGCATTAATAATAATAATAATTTTTTTTTTCTTTTGTTTTGTGTCGCATGTAGTCGTAACGAAGGGGGTCATTACGTCTGCATACAGTCCCAATTTCTAGTTTTCGAACGAAAGAATATTTCAGCCAAAAAACTAAATTCTAATGGAATCCATCAAAATTAAATGTTTTCCAAGGTTTTCGGCCGAAAAAACCTTTTTTCGGCCGAAAGATGGTTATGAGAAATAGTTATTGAACGAAGTTTGATTTATCAAGGTTTTTTTTTGTATGGAGAGCTTGTAGAGGAATTGAGTGGAAGTGTAGTATGTTATGAGAAATTGTTATTGAATGAAGTTTAATTTATCATTTTTTTTGGAATGGAGAGGTTTTTTTTGTATGATCTATTCTTTTTCATTAGCATTTCCGTGTTTTTAGAGAGAAGTAAGAGTATAGGGCTTCATCATTGTTTCAGCACAAAATTTGCGTGAAATGATTAATTGTATTATGTATTATGTTTCATTTGGATTTTCATGTTTTAGAGGGAAGTAAGCTTATATAGGTTCATGACTGTTTCATGTTTTAGAGTGAAATAAATTTATGCTATATATGAGAGAGAAAAAATGAGAAGGTTGTTGGTTGAAGTGTTTCTAGAACTGGAACTCTCATGTGTAAGTGAATTTGATGTACAAAATTAATGGCCATATCATTGTAATAACAATGCTAATAATCCTAAAGTGGTTAAATGGAATCATTTTTAAATTAGGGATCACTGTAGGTATCGTTTTTTTTCAAAATAGTTTTGGTTTTAATTTTTAAAGAACAATGGGTTTGGTCAAATGCTTGCCTTAGTTAATATAAATTAACATGATCATTCTTATGGTTATGTTCTTTTATTGAACAAGTTTATCCAATTCTTCATAGAGATCATGATTCACTGACTAAAACCTTAGAAATCATGGTTAACACATATAAACATAATAATATAGAATTAATATAAGATTATGATAATTTAGCATCATATTTGATATCACAAATGATTTTAATGACACATCATATTTACTTATATGACTCTATCATATTTTATGGATATCACATTTACTTGTATGAGCTTATTAGCTCCAATCAACCTATAAAATATCCAATAAATTTCATTTTATTACTTGTATATTAATATGGAAATAAAAATGATTTGACAATATCCCTTGGAATAGAAACATATATTAGCTCCAATCAACCTATAAAATCTACAATAAATTTCATTGCATTAATTGTATATAAACATGGAAATTAAAATGACTTCACAATGTCCCTTGGAAGACAAACATATATTTGTAATTTGTAAGGGATATGAATTGGTCGAATCTATTTAACTTCGAGAAATCATAAAAAAACATATGTTTAAAGTGACATGCAAATCCTTATTGCTTGTTTCTTTAGGCCATCTCTTTTATGGGGGAATGTTTACTTTTTCCAACATAAAAGGCTTCATCACAAGTATATACACACAATTTTTAACAACCAAAGAGTAATATAGATTATGGGGCCAAGAATTATATAGATTATGGGGCTTTTACTTTTCCAACATAAAAGGGTTCATCACAAATATATACACACGATTTTTAACAACCAAAGTGTAATATAGATTATGGGGCTAAGAGTTATATATTATGGGGGCCTTTATAGGAGTATAAACACTTCAAATATAATGAGGAAAACTTTGATGAGAATGGGTAGGAATATAGTGTTAGTGGATTGGGTGGAAATGTAGTATGTTATGATAAATTGTTATTGAATGAAGCTTGGTTTATCATATTTTTTATATGGATATTTTGTAGAGGGATGGAATAGGAGAGAATTTTCTAGCAGGTTAACATGAATGGTAATGTTGTTTATATTTTTGGCATTGTAAATGGGTGAATTATTTGTGAGATTTGAATAATTAATCCATTTACAATCTTTAAGAATATTTAACATTGTTGAAAATTTAATATCCTTTTATATATTCTAATATAGTGGAGACTAAGTAACAAGTTTATTAGTATTTAAATCTGAATTAAAATTTTAATATATTATATTAAATGAAAAATTTAATATTTAATTATTTTTTAATTAAATTGCTATGAAATAAAACAATGTATGACATAACCAATATAATAATTTGTTTTAGAACTTTCGAGTTTTAGGAAGGGAAGGTTCTTCCTATACTTTCCTTAAATTGAGGCATTCATCACAACTATTGATTTTTCTTCAAACAAAAATCTTACGATAGAGTTTCTCTTAAATATTTCTTTAGGTGACAAGGGGTTCAAGGGTGAGGGATGGATGCTCAACCAAAGGGAGAGAGTTTTGTTTTGCAATTTCTCATCCAACCTAAAATTAGTCAAGAGTCAAGGTACCATTCTAATAGGTAAGAATGAGAGAAAATAAAAAGAAGTGAAAGGAGTAGGATTTGACTTTGTCTTACAGATTCGGTGTTATTGAATGTCTAAGGTGAAGAATAATTGAATGTCAAAATCATTGCAAAGGAGAAATATATTATCCTTTTATGTTCTTTATCAAACTCTTAGGATAACTTAGTTTTGGATATAAGAAGTAACTCAACCACATTATCACTAGAAGACATGGTTGCATCTCTATTATTAGAATAAATGAGATGAAATAATATGAAAGGATCGACCAAAGATGATTTAATGGTGAAAGGTTGAGCAATTGATATAGATAAAGGAAAATTATTTGGCAGGAAGTCTAAGTCGAAGGGTAGATCCAAATTAGAAGTTCAATCGACAAGAAGATGCTATAAATGTGTTAATGGAAATGATAAAAAATAATACATGTCGAATGAAATAGAAGTGAGTACAAGATCGGATGAGAAGTAGTCGATTGAGCGAAAGACTACTCTAGATGAAGGAGGTGATGTCTATCTGGCGTCAACTAGTGCATAGTTGAATCAATATGTTTGATTGATCCACTCAAGAGCATATTATCATATGACATGTCACAGATAATGGTTCTATGAATATAAGAGATATGAAGGAGGAGATGTGTTCTTGGGGGACGACTCAACAATCAA
>ML787102.1:387496-401679 GCA_009831015.1 Picea engelmannii
TCCCCAACTTATTTTACACATTTGTGTTAATTTACACTAATTTGTAACCATTTTTTGGGCACATTTATTTAGGGTTTTTCATACTATAAAGCCTATAAATAAGGCATGTTGTAATCATATTATGTTACAATGTTGTAGTTGATCTTCATGCTTTTCTTTAGAAAAAGGTTGTTCATCATGTAGATGTAAGTTGAGTTGGATACAAGGTTGTTCTTTTGTAATCAAGAAGTATGATGTCAATTGCATCTTAGGTGTATACTAAGGTTAGACATGTAACCTTTTAGTCTTTATGAATAAGACAACAAGAGAGAAAGACACTCAAGGAATGTTGGTTTTCCCATTTCGGTTTCGATGGTAAAATATATAGGCACTCTGTTATTTCTTTGACATTTGTTTTCTTGCTTAAATATGTCTTTCTATCTTCTAGTAGTTGGAGATTTCTTCCTACAATTGTCTCTCAATATTTTTTTGTTTTCTTCCCCTTTAACTATGCCAACTAGGTTGCTAAACTTAGGAATGTATTAATATGTTTTATGTTTTATGTATCTTTGTAACTAGCCTAAGTTCATCTAATGAAGGCAATGGGAGAAAAATGAAAATTCTAGGAAGCTTTATAACTAAGATATTATCATGCCCTCACTTGAATTTCAAATTTTCAAGTTGTTTGGATCTTATTGAAGGTACATTTTCGTGAAGATTATATGCATTTTCTAGAAACATTGTTCAATAGTGCATAGACCAGTTTTAGACAAATGAATCAATCTATGGATTTTGACATAAGGTTTTGTAGCTTGAGTTTCATACTCCAAAACTATGCCTTTTATTTTCACAATTTGATGTTTTAAGTGTTGGATCACTGAGAGGAGGGTGAATCAGTAATAGATAAATTTAATCCTTTTTAACCATATAATGAAAGTGTTATATCAATGTAGAATTAGGGTAAAATCATGAAGATGGGTGTCTTTTCTTCTTGTTTTTAGGGTAAAGTATTTTTATTTAGAATTTCACTTTACAGTAAAAACAAAACTTGTGAAGAATTTTGTTATCTTTCCAATGACTATTTTTCAATTTTTTTTTATTAAGATTTGATATGTCAATTTAACAATTGTTTAACAGTATGTTCCTTAAAGATGAAAGGAATGATAATGAGTTATTTTCCCCCCCAACAATGTATCTATTATTAAACTTTTGTTTTTAACAAACAAAATATACTGCAACAATCTACATAGATTCTATTTTATTATGACTATAATTTTTAATCTAACGGATGAATATTATAAGTTCTAGAATTTTTTGATGTTGACCAAGCTAAAAATGTTGCAGATTTTAAACACATGTTTTCCCCCACCTTGTATCTATCTTAAGTTTTACTTAAAAGTAAAATATAAAAAATACCCTTTTGGAAAGAACAATTTAAGAATTATGGTTATACTTTTTTCTAAATTTTTCACTGTGTAGTTTTAGAGATACATATATTTCATTTCACTGAATCATAATGTCTACTGAAAATATTATGCAGTGAATTTTTTTAAAAATTAAATAAAATTAGATAAAAATAATGAAAACGAAACAAATTTATAGGAATTGAAAGTAGATTCAATTTTGCAACTGCTGGTGTCATTTTTGAAACCAAGTTCTGAGTATTTGCAGGAGTCTGCAACCTCCAAAGTTCAGGTAATCTTGGGGGAATTCTATGGTTTCTGTTGTAACATCCCGCTCTTGCGCACACTGAGAGAACTTATTCTTTGAGGACACTTTCTTGCAAGTGATCGGGATTATTATACTATTGGTCATTTGATTATGATTATGAGGCATTATGGATATGTTATTTTGTGTCTACATAGACAAGTGCTATTGACTGGGTTCTCCTGAGTGTGAAGGACTTTGGACCTCGACGATGTAGAGGCATCGATGAAACCCCTTGGACTACGGATCAAGTCAGGGAGTGGGATATTGGTTTTTCATTATTGTTGATATGACATATGCACATCTGATTAGATGTTATGATGATTGATTTTATTTCTGACATGATTTGTTGATGATGCAGGCTAATGATAGCTTACTGACCAGACTCACATAAGGAGTAGAGGGGTCACACATGACAACCAGAGATGTTGAGGGAGAGGTGTGGACAACATCCCTGCCACAACCTACTAGCACTCCCATCATGGCTCGGAATTTAGGTTAACGATTACCTAGTTCGAGAAGACCCATGATGCTATGAGGGAAGAATGCAACAGTCGTTCATGATGAATCCAAGGGGCACACAATAAGGAAGGGGCCTTATTCCTTAGAGGCCCTTAGTCTCCCACAAAATCACCTGGCGGATTATTGGCTCCAGGTTTTTTTTATGTCTACCAAGTTAGTCAAGAGGTGAGTGGCACCCTTGGAGCACGTAGTGCGTCTTGAAGGGCACGTCGTGCAAGGAAAATAGAAAAAGGTGAGTGGCACCCTTGGAGCACCTAATGCATCCTAAAGGGAACAACGCGATTTAAATGGGTAAGTGAATAAACCTTGTCGGACTTAAAATGAATGACGTGATAAGTAAGATTTAAAAAAAAATTCCCTAATAAAAAAAATGTCGTTGAGCCTAGGAAATTAAAATCTAGGTATAAGTGATATTTGTGGAAAATAATAATAATAATAATAATAATAATAATCATTAAACATGTGACGAGAAGGGGGTAAGAAATTCAATTAATTTATTAAAATCAAATTTTTCTTTTGGGGGATTAAATATTAAACAAAGGAATTGATTGTTTTTCTACTTATGCTAATTAGATTTTATTAATTAAAAAGGAGAAAAAGGTGATTTTTCTGCACTTGCTAATTTGAGTTTTAGTTAAGAAGGGAAAAGAGGGAAACTTAAAAAAAATTGGAAACTACAAGGAAAAGGGGAAACATAAAGAAAAAGGAAACGTAAGGAAAAAATAGAATGACTAACTTAGTAAGGAATCTTGCCTTTAAAAAATTTCTAAATTGAACTCAACAAGGAATTTAGTAAGGGCGTAAGTCATTTAAATTGTGTAAGGGAATATGGGGGCACTAAGGAGAGATTTTAGGAATTGTTTTAGGTGGGTGAGGGAAATAGGAATAATTAAATAATTAATTAAATTAATTTTTGGTGCAACTAGGGGGGACGAGTGACATGTGTATGGGGGAGATTTTTCTAAATTAATTTAATGAAAAATAATTTAAATGGGAAATTGGGAATGAAATCACTGAGAAATTCTATAAAAAGGATGGAGGAGGAGGAGTATGGATCTTCTTCATGCGTAATGTTACACTACAGAATTTTTGTCTTGACTGACTTATCTTGTGGGAGTTGTGATACCCATCTCAGGTAACGAGTGGTAGCTCGACCTTGCGAGGTGATATGGTTGCTAGTTGTTCTTTAGTTTAGTGTGTGTGGCCCCTTTGAGGATCGAGGGGATAAGGGGGAAGAAGAGTACCCCAAGCGTTGGATGAGAGGTACCGGTGAAGTCACATCGGTTGACAAGAGGGAACTGGACAAAGAGCGCGGGACAACGACTCGGAGCTATCACCTTGGGCTACGGTACGGATGCTTTTATTTTTCATGGTAGATTACTATTGATCTTGCACTTTCATTTCTGTACCTTTAATTGTGTAAAGAAAAGTGTTTTTATCAGCATATTTAATCAAGAACTTAAAGTCATCATAGTTTTACTCTCACTCCTTGAATTTATTTCCTTGGAACTCGAGCCCTCATTGCTATGATTGTTCGGGTTTTTTTTAATGATTTTTATGAAGAGTTTGCGCTTTATCTTTGTCCTCATCCCTAGATCATCAGTCCACTACTAAGAAGTTGGTCATGAGCCGAATCGATGATCGTCACTTCGGTGTTAATAGACCTGTAGATTCTAACGCCCTACGTTTTTGTGTCTGGATGATGAGCGAATGATAGTTTTTCTCAGTTGTCTACCCTTTTCTTATCTCTGAGTTGATTGTTCCTGGTCGAATGATTGTCTTGCATCTTCTTGAGATTGAATACCTTTATGTATTGTTATCTTTTCTCTCTGTGATCAACTCAATACCCTCTACATTTTTATATCGTGACGCGGGTGCACCACCGAGGGCACATCCGCTCACAGGACCTTCTCTCCTTCCTCGGCCCAAAGAACTCAAAGGTTCCTAATTTCCCTATCAGGAAATGTTCCACCCACAACAACTCTCCTACAATACCTCCCTTAACGATCGGGAAATCAACGCTGGCCTTTTCCTTTGTTATCGGGATTCCTCCTATCGAGGATTTGACATTTGAAATGTCCAGACACTTTGTTTTTCCGATCCCCGATCCCTGATACATTCCTTTGTTTCTTTAGCCCCCCCCACCTGGCTAAGCCTTTGGTCCACGCGACTGCTTTCAATAAGACCTCAGTCTTATACCCCTTTCGTCGGGGTTTCTGTCTTCAAATTCCCGATGCTCCTCAAATTCCCATTACCACTCTAGGCTAAGCTCCTGGGTCCACGTGACCTCTCCTTATATGACCACAGTCATATCCCTCATCGGAGTTTCAGACTTTTTGATGTCAAAATACAATTGTCCCCAGGACTTACGATTCCCTGAATCCCGACGCACCTTTTCAACGATAGCCCTCTTGGCTATAGGCCTTGGCCCGTATGACCGATAACCCGTGACCGCGGTCTTATCTCCGTCGGGGCTACAAGATTTCAAAGGCTGCAAAACACTTACCTGTGGGTTTCCCGATTCTTCGAACACCGATTCTTCGTTAGGCTGACAACTGGCTTCCACTATGGTGCCTTCCTCCTTTCTGTCGTGCTGATAGTTGGTCGCACAATTGTACCTTCCTCCTCGTCTGGATTTTGCGGTTCGTGAAACCAAAGTGCATAAACACTTTGTCACTAGGATCACCGATATCCTGATCACTCAAAACCCGATGGATAATTCCTTATTGGGAATTTTCACGATGGTACTGATTGCCTCCATGCATCCCTTCTAACGAACAATCCCGATTTCTCCGGGGTTTCGAGACTTGTAATGTCCCAATTTTCTTGTCCTCGGGAACTCTGATTTCTCCATGCGGAATATCCCGACTCTCTCTGGATTCCTGACACCTGTGCTCCTGAATGGACGACTTAGATTATGTCGGGGTTTTCACTATGAACTTCCCCGACCTTATGTTCTCGGAACTTCTGATTCCAGAACTCTGGATGCCTCGATCTCTGCCATGTGTCAAACTGTCGGATGGCTTTGATCTTCCCGGGACTTCCAGGTTTCGAATGTCAAAAAACATTCGACCCCAGGATTCCCAATCCTTTGAATCCCGATGGTCACCCTCGTGCGGCTTCTGTCAGATCCGATGACTGACAGGTGTTTTAGGGAGATCTAACGGTCCTCAATCTCTGGAGCTTGAACTCCGAACACAGCCATAAGCTCCTCACTTCTGTGACAGATCCGATGGTTGATAGGACTTTTCTGATCCTCACTGTAAGATCCTAACCGTCGATTTCTTTTCTCCTTGAAGATTTCCTTTAAAATAATTTAAGTGTTCCTCTCTAGATTTTTTCGTTCTGTGGCGCAACTGTGCAGCAGCTAGTTTACGCACTCCTCAGAATGAACTTCCAGTGCTTCTCTTCAACTAACTTGGAAGCCTTATCCTTCGTGAGCTTCACACAATTCTGAGTCTCCACGAAGACTCTTGCATGCACTCCTTGCGGCAATCCTCAAACTCTTCTAAGTGTTGAGTTATTTTGACTCTGCACATGCCTGCAGTAGAAATCCTTCAATACTTCGCTCAGTTTCATGACTAAGACTCTCCTTAGCCTGCACACTCCTTGCATGGCTCGTAGAACCCAATTTCACTTTTGGGTGAAAGAGAACAAGAGCTAACTACCTGAGCCTTCTATCATCGCACTCCTTGCGGACGACTTCAACTACTCTCCTTGCAGGAATCCTCGCTCAGATAGAGAAACAATTGTAACTCATTCCACTTCCTCTAAGATTTCAATCTCAACACATGAAATCATACACACAGCATAATAGCAAACGCATAATAGGAAGTAAATACTCATGAGCATAGCATTCAACACACATACACAGAGAATAACACGACAACCATAAATTTGAATCAACTTCTTCTATTAATTCAAGATCTGTACATGGGTGTTCTTCTATAGTTCTTTGCTTCTCTCCTATGCTCTGGATTCCTATAACTCTTCCCTGAACTATGTTACAATGCACAATGAGGGTGTCTATATCCGTTCTCCCTCTTTCTTCTAGAAATGTCTAATCTAATATTCAATTCTACCTACCTACATTTACTACTATAAATGCATCTGTATATCTCAGACGAGAGCGGGGCGCACAAGGTCTGATTACATTTTACTTCATTAAATGATCTCATTTATGCTTGGCGCATTAACTTCAAGGGAAATTTCAAAATTTTGGGTTGGCATGTGCCCAACTATCCTTTGTCTTCTGTGCTAGCTCGTTTGTCTCGGGAGATGCTCCTGCATCATACTCCCTCGATTGAAAATTTCCATGGGCTCCTGCCCATGAGCTCTTGCACGGTATGTCCATGCTTCATAATCTCTGCTTCAGTCTCCCAGCTGGCATCTTCAACTGGATGGCCCTTCCACTTGACCAAATATTCAAAATATTCTTTCCTTCTAGTTTTCTTACCCACTCGTTTACTCAATATCTGCTCCATCTGTGGCTTCTCTGCAACTGGCATCTGCTTCTGCCACTAAACCTATGGTTGTTCATCACTTGTTCCTACTTCCTCAAGCTTGTATGGGTATAAATCCGAGACATTTAATATCAGAGATATTCCAATTCCATCCGGTAACTCAATCTCATAAGCATTTTCTCCCATCTTCTTCAAGACCTTGCATGGTCCGATTTTCTTCATTTTCAATTTATTGTATGTTCCTCTTGGGAACCTTTCGTTCCTCAGATGTGCCAAAACCAAATCACCAACCTCGAACTGAAGTTGTCTTCTATGCTGGTCGGCTCTGCGCTTATATTCTTGGCTTGATTTCAGCAAACGCTCCTTCACCTGGCTGTGAAGTTCTTTCATTGCCTCAACAAATTCTTCTTCCCTAGCACTCCTAGTAGCAGTCTGTTCCGAATATCTCAATTCAGAAACTCCTCTCGATTGTGTGACATATACAATATGGAATGGACTCTGACCTGTGCTCCTGTTAACAGAGTCATTGTAAGCAAACTCTGTCTGCGGCAATATATTGTCCCAACTGCTATGGTGCTCTGTCACCAAGCTTCTCAACAAGTCTCCCAGACTTCTGTTCAGCACTTCTATTTGTCCATCTTTCTGAGGATGATAAGATGAACTAAACAACAAGTTAGTCCCCAACTTCTTCCATAATGTCCTCCAAAAGTGTCCTAAGATCTTTGTGTCTCTATCCAAAACTATGCTTCTGGGTAAGCCGTGAAGTCGAACGACTTCTTTGAAAAAAAGATTCGCGATGTACGTCGCGTCACTGGTTTTCTGACATGGGATGAAATGTGCCATCTTGGAAAATCTATCCACTACTACAAATATCAAATCAAATCCCCTTTGTGTCCTTGGCAATCCCAATATGAAATCCATTCTAATTTCATCCCACGGCTTGTCTGGTATGGGCAATGGATAATAAAATCCTGCATTCTGTTTCCTTCCTTTTGAATGCTGGCAAATCCTGCATCTGTCTACAAACCGCTTGACCTCTGACCGCATCCCTAGCCAAAAGTATGACTTTCTCAACTTTTCAAATGTCTTATCATGACCGAAGTGTCCGACCAATCCTCCGCTGTGCTTTTCCTTTAACAGATTCTCCCTCATGGAGCAATTTGGAATACACAACTGATTTCCTCTAAACAATAATCCATCTTGGATCATATAGTCTGTCCAAAGGCTTCTATCTCTGAGAACTTGATTCTCAGCTGCTTCATACGCTTCCTTAAAATCCTGGTCATCTGCATACATGTCTCTGAGATCATCAAAGCCTAACGTCCTAACTTTGAATTCTTGTATCAACAAACATTTCCTTCTCAAAGCATCAACAACTTTGTTAGCAGTACCAGAAATATGTTTTATCACAAAACTGAAATTTTGCATGTATTCAACCCATTTAACATGCCTCTGATTCAACTTTTCCTGTTGAGTCACAAACTATAATCCATGGTTATCACTATATAAAACAAATTCCTTTGGAATCAAATAGTGCCTCCATTTCTTCAATGCCTGTATGATGGCATAAAATTCCTTATCATACGTGGAGTATTTCTCCTTTGCCTCGTTCAACTTCTCGCCAAAATATGCAATTGGTCTGTCCTCCTAACTTAAGACCGCTCCTATGGAAAAACCACTTGCATCACATTTTACCTGGAATGTCTTTTGAAAATCCAGCAACACCAGAATTGGTTGTTGCGTAATCTTTCATTTCAACAAATTGAAACTCTTCTCAGCCTCTTCCATCCAGTGAAAAGATTTATGTCTTTTCTTCACTGTATCCATCATCGCTGCGCTAATTCCACTGAAATTCCTGATGAATTTCCTATAGAAACTAGCCAGTCCATGAAAAATCCTCACCTCAAATATGTTCCTCGGTGATGGCCAATTCTTGATCACCTCCACCTTATCTGGATCCATCCTCAACTCATCTGCAGATATAACAAACCCCAAATAAATGAGTTCTATCTTCATGAATGAGGACTTCTTCATGTTTATCAGCAGCTTCTCTTGCTGTAATCTCTTCATCACAATGGCTAAATGGTTCAGATGTACAGCCTTCGTCTTGCTGAAAACCAATATGTCATCCAGATACACGATGACAAATTTCCCGATGAAATCCTTCAGAACTTCATTCATCAATCTCATAAAGGTACTCGGTGCATTCGTCAAGCCAAACGGAATGACAAGCCATTCATAGAAACCTTCATTTGTCTTGAATATTGTTTTCCATTCATCACCTTCTCTCATACGAATCTGGTGATATCCACTCTTCAAATATTCTTTGAAAAAAATCTTGCTCCACTTAAGAAATCCATCAAATCATCCATTCTTGGCAATGGGAATCTATACCTGATGGTTATTTTGTTGATTTCCCTTGAGTCGGTACACATTCTCCAACCCCCATCTTTCGTCGGACTAAGTACTGTCAGAACAACACATGGACTCAAGCTTTCCCTGACCAAACCTTTGTCCAACAACTCCTGGAACTGTCTTTTAACTTCTTCATTCTCCTGCGGCGTCAATATGTACACAGCTTTGTTTGGAAAAATGGCTCCTGGTATGAGATCAATATGATTACTCACACTTCTCATCGGTGGCAACGAACGAGGTAATTCGTCCACTACAATATCAGAAAACTCTTCCAACAGTTCCTGAATCTCCTCTGGTAGCTCATCCACTCTTGTGCTAGTCAGAACAATTCTCGATTTTCTGACCACAAAGAATTGTGGATCCTCCTTTTTCTTAACTTCAGTAAGAAGTTCCTTCCCACTCATGAGAAGTACGGTGTTGCTTACCTCTGGTTTCAACTCTTTATCCTCAATTGGATGCAACATATGGGTTCTCCCATTCTTCTCCAAGGTGTATGTGTTCATCCTCCCATCATGAATCACATTTATATCATATTTCCATGGTCTACCCAACAATAAATGTCAGACATCCATAGGAATGACATCACAGAGTATTTTATCATTATACCCCCCTATTTTGAATTCAACTAAACACTGTTTAGTGACATTTACCTGATGTCCCTTCTGTAGCCATGAAAAATTGTATGGACTCGGCTGATTAGTTGTCTCCAGCTCCAGCTTCTCCACCATCTTGGTTGAAACGAGATTATCTGTGCTTCCACTATCCACGATAACCTTGCACACTCTATCCTTGGTCTTGCAAGCAGTCTTAAAAATACTGTTCCTCTGCGCTGAATTCTCCATCTCCTTCTTTGGCGTCAAAAGGACCTTCCGCATCACCAATGATATTCCGCCTTCAGTGTATTCTGCCTCAACATCTCACCTCTGTGCCTCGGTGATGTGAGTCTCCCTAGTTTGTTTCTTTTTCTCTGGACACTCGAATGACCTGTGCCCATTCTTTCCACATGTGAAGCATGTGATTACTCCACCTCTTCCTCTTCCTCTACCTATGGTACGAGGAAATCTATCATTATCAGCATATCCTCCTCTCTACTCAGTATGCTGTTCTCTTTTCTCCGCATATCGCCCTCATTGTGAGCTTCCACCTCTCTTAGTCTGAGTCTGAGGTTTTTTCCAGTCATCCTTGGGCTTCTGGGTTCTTTCCTGGGAAATTGCCTTGCCTCTGGGCTTACTTCTGCCTTGGCCTCTTTGACTCTGCTTACGGCTCAGCTTCTCTTCATCTTTCAGAGCCATTTGGTAAGCATCCTCCACCGTTCGGATGGTTGCCATGCTCATCTCATCCTAAATCTCATATCTCAGGTCATTCATATACCTGGCCACTTTTTCGTCATTGCTTTCACGATGACCTGCCCAAATGTTCAATCTATAAAACTTTTCAGTATATTCCTTTACTGTCATCTTCTTCTGTCTCAGGTTCTGCATCCTCCTGAACAGAGAAATTTGATAATCCCTGGGAATAAATTTTTCCTTCATCTTTGCAATCATCCTGTCCCAGCTCTTAATTTTTTGCTTGCCTTGGCAATGCCTGTCAGCTTGTAGTTCATCCCACCACAAGGCTGCATGTCCTTTTACTCTTGTGATGGCATGCCTAACCTTCTTATCATCTTCGATATATTCATAGTTGAAGTAAGTATCTAGAGCTCTAATCCAATCCAACAACTCTTCTACATCCAAATTTCCCTCGTAAACTGGAACGTCCATTTTCACCTTTGTACTCATTCTTGCAACAGCTTTGAGTACTCGCTGCATCTTCCGCTGGGATTTCTTGTTCTCTATGTCCAACATCATCTTCATCCTCGGATTCACTGATATCTCCTACATCAGCTTTGTGCCTTTCTCTTATCTCCATGTCCTCCATTCTGGCATGAATATTTCGCATTTCTCTCTCCACGTCTAGATTCTGCACTTGCCTACCTCTTTCTCTGGACATTTCCCTTTCCTCCTCTGGGTCAGGTAATTGTCTACACCTTCTCCTTGGTGGCATGGTGAACTTCCTTCTTCTCTGCTACAGAAAGAAAAGAAATTGTCTAAGCTCTGATACCACTTGACGCAGGCGTGCCACCCAGGGCACGTCCTCTCACAGGACCTTCTCTCCTTCCTCGGCCCGAAGAACTCAAAGGTTCCTTATTTCCCTATCGGGAAATGTTCCACCCACAACAAATCTCCTACAAGACCTCCCTTAATGATCGGGAAATCAACGCTGGCCTTTTCCTTTGTTATCGGGATTCCTCCTATCGGGGATTTGACATTTGAAATGTCTAGACACTTTGTTTTTTCGATCCCTGATCCCCAATACATTCCTCTATTGCTTTAGCCCCCCCCCCACCTGGCTAAGCCTATGGTCCATGCGACCGCTTTCTATATAAGACCTCAGTCTTATACCCCTTCTGTCGGGGTTTATGTCTTCAAATTCCCGATGCTCCTCAAATTCCCATTAGCACTCTAGGATAAGATCCTGGGTCCACGTGACCTCTCCTTATATAACCGCAGTCATATCCCTCATCAGAGTTTCGAACTTTCCGATGTCAAAATACAATTGTCCCCAGGACTTGCGATTCCCCGAATCCCGACGTGCCTTTTCCACGATAGCCCTCCTGGCTATAGGCCTTAGCCCGTATGACTGATAACCCATGACCACGGTCTTATCTCCATCGGGGCTACAGGATTTCAAAGGCCGCAAAACACTTACCCGTGGGTTTCCCGATTCTTCGAACACCGATTCTCCGTCAGGCTGACAACTAGCTTCCACTATGGTGCCTTCCTCCTTTCTGTCATGCTAACATCTGGTCGCACAATTGTACCTTCCTCTTTGGGATTTCATGGTTCACGAAACCAAAGTGCATAAACACTTTGTCACCGGGATCACCGATATCCCGATGACTCAAAACCCGATGGATGATTCCTTATCGGGAATTTTCCCAATGGTACTGATTGCCTCCACGCGTCCCTTCTAATGAACAGTCCCAATTTCTCCGGGGTTTCGAGACTTGTAATGTCCCAATTTTCTTTTCCTCAGGAACTCCGATTTACTGATGTGGAATATCCCAACTCTATCCGGATTCTTGACACCTGTCCTCCTGAACGGATGACTTAGATTATGTCAGGGTTTTCACTATGAACTTCCCTGACCTTCTGTTCTCGGAACTTCTGATTCCAGAACTCTGGATGCCTCGATATCTGCCATGTGTCCAACTGTCATACGACTCTGATATCCCCATGACTTCGGGGTTTCGAATGTCAAAAAAAATTCGACCCCAGGATTCCCGATCCTTCGAATCCTGATGGTCACCCTCGTGCGGCTTCTGTCAGATCCGACGACTGACGGGTGTTTTAGAGAGATCTGATGGTCCACAATCTATGGAGCTTGAACTCCGAACACAGTCGTAAGCTCCTCACTTCTGTGACAGATCCGATGGTTGACGGTACTTTGTTGATCCTGACCGTAAGATCCTAACCGTCGATTTATTTTCTCCTTGAAGATTTCCTTTAAAATAATTTAAGTGTTCCTTACCGGATTTTGTCGTTCTGTGGCTCAACTGTGCAGTAGCTAGTTTATGCACTCCTCGGAATGAACTTCCAGTGCTTCTCTTCAATGAACTTGGAAGCCTTATCCTTCCTGAGATTCACACAATTCTGAGTCTCCACGAAGACTCTTGCACACACTCCTTGAACTCTTCTAAGTGTTGAGTTCTTTTGACTCTGCGCATGCCTGTAGTAGCAATCCTTCAATACTTCACTCAGTTTCACGACTGAGACTCTCCTTAGCCTGCACACTCCTTACATGGCTCGTAGAACCCAATTTCACTTTTGGGTGAATGAGAACAAGAGCTAACTACCTGAGCCTTCTGTCAACGCACTCCTTGCGGATGACTTCAACTGCTCTCCTTGCAGGAATCCTCGCTCAGATAGAGAAACAATTGTAACTCATTCCACTTCCTCTCAGATTTCAATCTCAACACATGAAATTATACACACAACATAATAGAAAATGCATAACAGGAAGTAAATACTCATGAGCATAGCATTCAACACACATACACAAAGAATAACATGACAGCCATAAATCTAAATCAACTTCTTCTATTAATTCAAGATCTGTACATGGGTGTTCTTCTACAGTTCTCTGCTTCTCTCCTATGCTCTGGATTCCTCTAACTCTTCCCTGAACTATGTTACAATGCACAATGAGGGTGTCTATATCCGTTCTCCCTCTTTCTTCTAGAACTGTCTAATCTAATATTCAATTCTACCTACCTACATTTACTACTATAAATGCCTCTGTCTATCTCAGAAGAGAGCGGGGCGCTCAAGGTATGATTACATTTTACCAAGGCACCTTCATTAAATGATCTCATTTATGCTTGACACATCAAATTCAAGGGAAATTTTAAAATTTTGGGCTGGCGTGTGCCCAGCTATCCTTTGTCTTCTGCGCTAGCTCGCTTGTCTCGGGAGATGCTCCTGCATCATATCACCCTTGCATTTTCTAAGGGTATTTTATTCTCTACGATTTTTCATGACAGTTCCGAGTTCTTGAATGGAAAAATATCAGTGTTGTCCACTTGAATGACAGTTTCTTTTTAAACTATTGTGACTGTGATTAAATTAATTTATTTGCTAGTTACCCATTGTATGACATCATGGTTTTACCTATTCGTGACTGCAATTGAATTTATTTATTGACTGTAAATGAATGAATGCCAACATTATCCTCTATCTTCTCTGTGTTTTACTTATATATTGACTGGCTATTCATCCATTATATAATTAGACAACATATGCATATTGTATTGTAATGTCCCCACTTTGGGACATCATCACAGGACAAAGATTTATGATGACCAGAGTAGCCAGATGGATGCTATAGAGAGTACAGGGGTATTTGAGAGGCATTATGGGGTCCATCTTGCATTGATGATCATATTCCATCATTATGATCCATTCCGCACAGGTTGGCTTTGGTTTCGTTGCATTCCGACGATTTCCAGGATTTTGACTATTTTGAGCTATAAGTCAATGGAATTCACTGAAGAGGTCA
>ML787102.1:408262-428124 GCA_009831015.1 Picea engelmannii
ATGTATAAGAGATTTCATAAATTCTATTGATATTGTATACCGATAACGTTAACATATATACAACACTCTTATATATGTGGACCACAATTTTCGTAATAGATAGTAACCGATATTAATGGATAGTGGTTAATGTTAAAGATTGACATCGAATTTATATGATCGGTATTTTGGTGCAACGATTTTCGTCACCCTGAATGCCTGCATTTTCACACTTTACCCACAATGATTTTCATCACCCTAAATGCCTAGGTTTATATAGAGTGCTTGTATAATGACTGTGTTGATTTGGACTACATTTTTACTGACTGTGTTTTGATGGGGTGGCTCTATGCACCATGTTTTTATTAATATTGGGTGTTGATAAAAAATGTTTTTCTTATACAATTATTAGTGGGTGTTGTTCACAAATGCTTTGCTTATAGTCTAAATTTTCTACTAAGTATCTTTTGGGAGCCTTTATCCGAAATTCAGTAACAACGTATTAGATCATAGATTTATGTTTATATTTTTTGGGATGAAGATGGATAATTAAGTGTGACAGTGTGTGGTTTCCTTTATTGTAAGCCCTTTTTTTTAGTTATTGAAATTGGATGATATATAAAGTTAGATTTTTTATAGTTACAACCAAATTTTTTATAGTTGCGAGCGAGTTTTTCCAGTTGTCAACAAATTTTTTTAGTTGCCAATGAGTTTTTTTATCCCCATATAGTTACACACTTTAAGAGACAACAACATCCTATTCATGCACATTTCATGTAGATATCAATGATGAAACAATGGCCACATCATTATCAACACTCTTAAATAAGGAAAAACTATTGAAGGAGTCTTGTTTTTATTTTTCCTCTCTTAAGAAAAATTGTTTCACAGAAAATCTCCCTTTTAATTACAAGTTCATGTATAATGAGTTGTTTAAAATCCAATTATATAGGTTCATGTAAAATAATAAACAATTTACATAGTTTTCTTTATAATAGTGTTGAGCAATTAAAACTACACACTTGAAATTCTGGTCAATAACACAACCAAGCTTTTATTTCATAATTACAGAAAATTAATTACTGAGACCTATAGAAACAATTAAAGTCTTGCTTCTTTTTATTTCCAGACATTGTAATTTTGTGTTAGCACGTTTATAAGGAACAATGATGGACAAGTGAATGTTGACAACTTACAATTTGACTATAGAGACATTATTGAATCTGGACAAACAATTATGTATTACACTTATACCTCCTTGATTATATTGTTAAATTGTGTTAAAAAAATTCAAGATAATTGTAGAAGAATTGATCCATATGGTTAAGATACCTTAGACAGAGATATCATTTAACTATGCATTATATAATTTGACAGTTAAGGACATTATTAATAAGATCAAATAGAGATATAATTAGTAGATAACAACATCACAATTTTAAACAACGATAATATAGTCAACAAGGTCGAGTATTTAATAAACAATGTAGATCAATTTGAATGTTAAGTATATCACTTATTTAATGGACAATGCATATTTTTTACATGCGTGTTTGAATTTGTTAAGCACAGTTATTAGTTCACCTTTATGATAACATTTGTGATAATGAATACTTTTATAATAGTTGAATTCTTTGCACTTAGACATCATGCTTAACGGATATTGGGTTATGGTTGTCGGTGAAGTCATTTAATAGCTTGCACAATTTAATTTGAGTGATTTCATCTCGCATCTTGCCGACTAGTTGCTTGGGTACGTGGGTATAGTCGTATGTTCAGTTAATTCGGTCTCCTAGCATGTTGAATTTTATTAGGTTTTGGTCTAGAGGTGTTATGTTGTGCCAGGGTTACCGTCACACCTATAGCCTTATGACGACATGATTCCTGATGAGGGGATCATTGTGCGCCCTGATGGATAGAAGTGAATGATAACCTGGCCAGAGTCTACGCTTCCCAATGGGGTTGTTATTTCATGGTAATGGTTGTAGGTACTTAGATTTGTAACGCCTTAAGGCGTTGGGTTTTGTGCATCATAGAGGTTGTCTAGTTATAGGTCTTTGAAGCTGTTGTGTTGGGTGGTTGTTGTGGTTCTTTATCGCGTAGGCATTGTCTTGCCTAGGTCAGGCAGGTAGTCATTTTTATCTGTCTTGATTTGCATGTTCGTCTAATTGCATGATGTGCTAGTGTGTTGATTCATCGTTGTCTGTTGTTTGATCTATGTGAGTTGTGTTCGTCGTCAAGTATCATTGTTAATTGTTGTCATTTTTCCATCCCGCTTTAAAAAAAAACAATATATATTTTTTATTTTGTGTTGCGTCGCATGTAGTCGTAATGAAGGGGGTCATTACATCTTCATATAGTCCCAATTTCTAGTTTTCAACTGAAAGAATATTTCGGCCGAAAAACTAAATTCTAATGGAATCCGTCAAAATTAAATGTTTTCAAAGGTTTTCGATCGAAAAAACCTTTTTTCGGCCAAAAGATGGTTGAGCGAATTACGTCGGCCAGAAAAAATGAAAAGACACGTCATATCGTTTCATTTCGCACTAATCATATAAATATTCTTTCGACCGAACACATTTAACACAATTCATCACTTGTTTGATGGTTTTCTAGAGCATCTACACAATTTTTCGAATCATCTTTTTTGTTTTTGTTGAATAAGGTAATTGATGTTTGTTCAAGTTTTTATTGGAATAAAAATTTATTTGTTGAAATATAAATGTTGAGAATTTTTTCAAGGTGAATTCTTTGCTGAACATAACTTTTACTGATAAATATACTCATGGGAAAAAAAAGTGTGCGCAAAAGAAAATTTGATCGCACTCGAGATGAAACTTACCATAACGATCAAAGGAAAGAGACTTATTGGAGAAATAAACGAGAACGTGCAAATATTGAATAAAGAAACGATGATAATGTAAATAGATATTTTCAACAAGAAGAAGTCCAACCAGGTATGCATGCACATATTATCTATATTAAAAGCATAGAATTCAAATTTAAAATATTGTTTAATATAATTGATTGTTATTACGATTTGATGTTTTTCAAAAAACATAAATAGATTTGTCTCATAATGTCGATGAAGGCGTTGAAACCAAAATTGAAGCAGAAGATGTTGAAATTGAAATTGAAGCAGAAGACGAATCACCTATAGGTATGTACATGAATTTAGATAATACAAGATGAACACTTGTATATATTTTACTGAATTTATGTTCCGGTTTTGTTTTTTAATATAAACTTTAAATTGAAATATGTAGGACAATCTATCAACATTGATGATGAAATATTAGAAAATGTTGATACTGACAAATTTGGGAAGAAAGAAGCTAAGCATTATATAAGATATCGAACTAAGAATATGTATAATAATTTTTTCAAAGATGAATTAGTAACAATACAAGCTCAACTTTTACTCTGTCTAATAAAGTCAAGAAAGTTAAAAGAAGCTACATAATTATTGGGTATTCAAAAGTCGACAAAAGATACAAAGGTGAAACAAAATGTCTTTGACAATATAACTAGTGTATTAAGAGCTTTTGGAAAATCTCGAAAAAAAGATGTCAGTGTTGCACGTAGAGCGATACAAGGAGTAGTTTTTTCATATAGAAATATAAAATATCGTTTGACACGACACATGGAAAAAACGATGGGAACGTCAATAAAAACATTGTACAAACATAGAAAATTTCTAGATTTCTAGACAAACCTACAAAGATAGACTTACAAAAAATGTTAAAGAATTAGCTCGTAATTGTTGGTTGACAGAATCTCATGTTTCACCATACAAGGGATGTGTTGCGACAAAGAATAGAATGAAAACAATATGAAGAACATCCAAAACATATATTGTTAATAACACAAATATAATTGTTCAATAAGTTGAAAGAAGAGCACAAAGAAGTTAAAATCTCCATCAATACATTTGTTCAACAAAAACCATGGTTTGTTAGACCCATCACTATTTGTGACACTTGTTGTTGTCATTATCATGTGGAATTTGAGTTGTATTACGACACTTTTATTGATTTTGGTAAAAATTTATGCCCAGTTCACCTCCTCCTTCCACATTCCGTGCGTTTATATATGAAATTCTATGTGAAAGAGAAGCTGATAAATTATTTTACAAAAAAATATGTGTTGGTGGAAAGAAATGTGATCGTTGTGGAAATCTAAGTTTGTTTCACTCAAAGTATCCTATTGATATGAATGATCAATCATTTTCTAATATGAAAGTCAATTGGAAGATATATGAATATATCAACATCACAACTCCACATTCTTCAAATGTTATTTCTAAAAGGATTGATTTGAAAGTAGATACAATCTATGAGATAGATTTTTTGAAGAAGATTAAGGAAGAAATTTATAAATACACCAAGCATTCACATAGATCTTGATTGAAATATCTATAATTCAAACAATCCTGTGAAGTGTTTCGACCACGGACAATTTTGTTTGTAGTTGATTTTGTAGAGAATTACACATTAGCTTCACAAAAAAAATATAGAGTGAATATTATCATTCTAATCAAGTCACGATATTTTTCCACATTCTATATAGACATTCTCAACGGAGTCTTGATAACATAGAAATCACCAATGACAATATAAATGTTATTAAAGAATATAACTTTTATATAAGTGATGATCGAGCACACCACACACATTATGTACAACATTGTTTTGATAAATTTTATGATTCATTGAAAGAACGTGGAATCAGATATGATCAACATTGGATATGGTCAGATGGGTGTGTGCGTTAGTTCAAATCTTCATGATCATTCTATTGGTTATGTCATCTTCATAAAAAATCAAACATTACACATTGTTGGAATTTTTTTGAGACTGGTCATGGAAAAGTAGAGCTTGACGGTGCAGGGGAATGTGTAAAACGAGCACTTCGAAGGTATCATATGAACCCTCATGTCGATCCATTTGACTCTACTGATCAAGTTGTTGACTGGTTCAAAATGACGCTAAGCCATGAAAATAATCTATCAACGGATGTGTGCATGTGTGTCTATGTATACATGTTACACATGTACACATGATATTTTTATTTGAACGTGTTCAAATTTATATTCAATATTCAATCATTTTCTTGAGAGATTTCAAGTTAACAAGTTCTTGTCTTGTGCAGGTTTTTTTGGTATGTTGGAATCCAAGATGTAAATAGATCAATCTCATATGAAGTTGGTACAATACATGCGACATGAAAAATACATTTAGTTAAAACAAAATGTTATCAAAATCTGTTTGCATTTGATAGAATAAATGAGTCTTGTTTTTGTTCAGTTTGCATAGAGGACACATAATCCATAGATATTTGTGAAAATGAAAATGCAGAATATGTTGAAGCTTGGAGACATACCGAAATTAATATTAAAGGGAAATTTCCACCTGCAAGCTCAAAGGAGATGGAATCAAATGAAACTACAGTGTCAGTTAATGGTGATAGAGTTTCTGATCTTGTTAGAGAAGGTAATTTTTATGTTTAAATTTTTTCAAATAACTTGTAGATGTACTTGTGTGATAATCTACCACGAACTTTTTGTTGTCCAATATATCCAATTATTTGTAGAAGATGTCTTTGGCATGGTTGCACCTGTAGAGAAAACTAAAAACATGAAATATTATTTGATGCGATGCACATAACAAAATATGAGGTTATTAGAATATTTTGTTGATAACAGTTTTGTATATGAAAGAGGGTCAATTGTATTAAAATGATTTTTTTTTCAAGAAACCCATCAAAACGATACTCATGTTCACTTTCAAGAATACCTGTCAGATGTCACAAGTTGACAATATAGTCATTTGGTATGTGCATCGCGCATAAAGTTAATAGAAGTTCAATAAATAAATAAAAAAGTTATAAAATGGAAAATGTCCAAAGTCGATCATGAACGAATAATTGAAGATGTAATACCATTACGATTTCTTTAAATAAGTGACATGTACATTCCATAATTTTTTATTTTGCATTGAAAGTACATGCATTTATGAATATCTAGGATTCTAGAATCATTTCTAGTTTAGTTTACTTTCATGGTCCATTCAATTAAGAAAAGTTGTATTTTTGATGAATTATAAAGTTTACCAAACCTTATTTAAAATTTCAGGGAAGAACCTACAGATTGTATCTAGGGAACCTAAATTGACATATACTTTGGATGATTATACTTTAGTCCTACAAATTATCCAAATCGTATATACAAATCCTTTAATGCATGTAACAAATTTACTACATATAAGATAAATGCATTCATTATTTGCAATTTGTTTGTTCAATGTTTTTTTATATGAAGAGGATAACTTCATATCAGAACTAGGACCCATTTCCATGTCATTATAAGGGACTATTGATGGCTTATAAAAACTTTAAAGACATCTTAAAGTGTATGATTAACATCGTAATTAAAAAATTCAAGGTAATACATGTATGATTATAATCATAATTAAAAAATTTAAAGTCATCCTAAAAATTGTCAATTTTAATTATGAAGTTGTGAATTTTGATTCCAAAAGTGTTTATATTCTATTAAATTGTTAATTTTTTGCATTTAGATTTCAATATCTTGAAGCAAATTGAAATAAAAATGTGTATGATGAACAGGTAACAAGTTACTTATATTCTACTAAAAATGTGTATGATGAACAGGTAACGAGTTACTTATATTCTACACATTAAACATAGTTTTCATTGATTTTGATTGAAAAAAACTTAAGTTGAAAACAAATTTGATTTTGTGGCCTCATAACAAAAAATAAAAAATAAGATGTCATCTGCCAAAGCTTGGCTTGTTTCATTTATCTTTTCATAATTTTAATTGAATTAATGGTAGGGGTCATATTAATGGAATTAGTGAATACTTCCAATGTGGAGAGGATTGATAATTTCCATCGACCATTTTCTACCCTTACAAAAACATTTTATATCAATATAAATTTTCATGAAAATTATTTTTAAACTTATATGAAATTTGATGACTTGTTTTAACTATTTTCATTGTTGGACTGCCATTTCATTGTAAAATTTCATAAGAAACTATAAATTTTGATGACTTGTTTTGACTATTTTCAACCATATTTCCAAATCAAACAAAATTTAAATTATAAGTGAGAAACTATACTTTTTATTTCACATTTTCTTGAATATTTCATTGTGAAATTTCATAAGAAACTATAAAATGTTATGACTTGTTTTGACTATTTTCAACAATATTTCCAAATCAAACAAAATTTAAATTATAAGTTAGAAACTATAATTTGATAACTATCCAGATATCCCATCACTACACAATCAGCTCCACACAAAATCAGTTCTACTTCACATAGTAGAATGATGTTTATACAATAATGTTTATTAATAAAATGAAATAAAACATTTTTATATTCAACACAGTATCGTAAAACATAACTTAACCTTTTGAGAAATCAAATATGAGAAAATAAATTGATATTTTGAGAAATCAAATTTGAGACAATAAATTGATATTTTGAATTTCATATATATATATATATATATAATCAAAGTTTGAATAGTTACATCGCCAAATGCATAGGCTTCACATTCATTTTAGTATGATAACAAAAACTAAGACATTTAACTCCAAAATTATGGACTCTAAGTCATCGCTTTAAGATAGATCACTTCATACCTGCAAAAGAAAACATAATTCAAAAATTAAAAATTTACAATTCAAACATGCAAAATAAAACAGAATTAAAAAATTGAAAACTTACAATAAAATTTATGTACAAATTTAAAATAAAATGTACACATGTACCATTTTATATAAATAAAACAAGTTGTGATTAAATCAAAATTGTTATACATACCAAAAGAGTTAAGTCTCATGCTGCAACATACTCCTTTCCGCCAAATATAATGTAAACATATTTTCCACCAAATATAATTTAGACATTTGTAACAGGAAAAAACAATAATAAAAAAAACAAATAACACATATTAGCATATATATACTTTAACTAAATATTAAATAAACAATAAGAAATAATAACATACCCAAGCAGAGTTAAACAGATTTAAGATTTCCCCTCACAAAGTTCCAAAACTTCCAAAATAGTTACTCTCCACATTAAGCATACATGATTTAAACAATTTGTAAAATCTTATCTAAAAGCTTAAAAAAATTTAAAGAGAAAAATTGTGTTCTTGGTAAGAATTTTTTGTGTTCAGAGTTAGATAATAATCTAGAAATAAATATAGAACTCTGTATGAAGAAAGTTCATAAATATCCATATTAAGTCATTCTTCTAATGAAATACTTATCTCCTTGTGGATAAAGTCCCAAATCCTTCAGGTGAAATTCTCATCCCAGGTGATGTTATTTGATCTTATTTACTCAACAACAAAATACTAATCTCATGAGCTGTAAAATACTAATATCCTTAGCAGTAACATACTTCTCTCCTCTTGTGCAGTGGTCATATAATCAAATTCCATAATGCCCTTTCAAATTAAATGACTCATAAATCTCCATATTAAGTCATTCTTCGAAGAAATTACTTATATCTATGAAAGTTCACAAATATCCATTTTAAAGACCATTCTTCCAGAAAATACTTATCTCCTCTTTCTTCGGTGGAATAGATGTTCTGATATAATCTTTCATGTAAATGAAGAAAACACAAGTCTGCACATATATTAAGTCATTCTTCAAAAACCATTTAAATCTATCATCTTTGTGATGTATTCATATTACATATAATCAAACGATCTTTGAAATTATGTGTGAGCTAGCTCAAATATACATGTATACATAGCTTATTTGTAAATCTACTTGAATGTTGGTTTTTGTGTTTAGTAACCAATTTAGTGAAGAGTTTGGCAATACCCTAGGAAGAAGGAATTCACTTCGTTGTGTGCAGACAACACAAATGTCAATACTACGCCATTCTTGGACAAGAAGACAAGGAATGCAATCGAAAAAAATTTAGAAACTTCCCCTTTTGTGATGTGGAATAGAGTCTGTTCTCAATTAATCAAATGTTCAAGTTGAAAATTAGGTCTTCATCATGATCTAAAATTAAATGAGTTTGAATGTACCATTTAATACAACTATAAGCTTATATAATGATTTTATATATTTCAAAATAATTGATCAAAGCATTGAATAGGAAAGGCTAAACTAAAAATTTGAGAAAACAAAAATTTGATAAAAGTAAAAAATATAAGCTTATTCAACATAAGCTTGAACACTTTTATATAAAACCCCAGCATAAAAGCAAATTAAAACTAACTAATGTGAAATGAACATACATTTATGAATCATAATGAATAGACACATCCTTCTCAGGTATGTGTGCTTCCTCTGCTTCCTCCTAAATCTCAATCTCCCTCCCAAGATCACTCTGAGATACTCTCTTCTCCACATTACCCTATATAACATATTTCAAATTTGAAAATTTGAAAATTAAATTTAAAGGATTTGAACACATTAAATTGTAGTTTTAAATTTTGAAACATGTAATGCTTGTGATGTGCCAACCTATGATTCAATAAATTAAATGTTGTTTAATACATTCTTCTCTTAAATTAATAATTTAAATGACAATTTGCAATTTCAATATATAACTAAATTTGTTTTCAACATGCAATGATACCTATGAACTCCCACCCTCTTCAAACTCTCCCAATCAGAATTGAGAAAAACCTGCCCAAGTAGTAGGAGATGGAATAGGGATTTGTGAACAACACAACTAAAAACTAAATCTAGGATGCAATGTGTTGACGTTTATACAAAATTATAAATGTTGTTGATCTTATTCAAAATATTGGAGATTTGACAACTAAAGTGTTCATTTGTGGATATTAGAAAACACATAACTGATTAAACCCATCCAAATTTAAACTTGTAGAATCAAGCCCCCTATTTACTGGAGATTCATTTAACATATCTCCAAACTACAATTAATGACAATAACAACTCAATTATTTCTATAGATACAACGATATGTATCTTCATCTAGAATTAGAAGTAAACTATCATAAATGTGATGCATCCCCCTACTCCCCCGTAGGGCTACACGACCTCCTGGTCAAGGATCTTTGATTCATGAGTCAAACGACTCTCTAAAACCTTGATGGTCTCATTCTGTATCTAAACATAGGTCCTTTCATCTTTCTAGTGTAGGTCTTATGGCACCCGCGACATTCCCCTTCGCGCTTGCGAAATATCAGAGTTTGGGCACTAAATCCTTTTCTGATAAGCCCCTCCTTGATATGACCTTGGACGATGACCTCATGTAAACACATGATTGCGGACATGACCAAGGGTGGTTTGAAACCAAACTAAGTTTCACCCCGCAATTCACAATGATCCACCGTGTGTCTCTTTCTCAATATCTTCGCCTCAATTGCGGCCCTCCCTCAACTTTTAAAACTTGAGAACCTTCTATCCCTACAATGCGAGGTGACCATCAATCTCATGATCTTGACGGTGCTTCTGAACTGACGGCTCATATATGTCCCTTTCTTTTTTCCTTCTCTCCTCCTTTCATGCGCTTCCCCATACCTTACAATCTGTCGACACGTACCCCCCTTTCAAATCAACGACTATGGTTGATTTTGAAAATCTGGGCTTTGGGAGTTTCAACTCTCAAACTCTTCACTTCCTCTACAGTGGATATTTTTCAGAGTGGAATATCTACTGACACATGTCAGATGTAAATAGACGGTTCAAATGAACTCCGACTCTCCGGCTAGCGGGGGTTCTTTTTCAATACCTTCTCTTTATTCTAGAGTGATTTCTCCCGCAGTGGAAAATCATTTTCTATGAGTCTCGCCTTGATGGAATATTGTAATGGAATTCGGAACTCCACACTCCGGTTATTCTCAAATCTTCACAAACACAAATCTCCTGAGTGAATCCTTCTGGAGTGTTGGATCTTCTAACACTTTTCCTCCCTGATCCAATGACTATCCAACGAAGTGAATCTCCTTCTTCCACGTGTCCCTTCATAGATCAACGATCCACATTTTTCCCTTGGGATCACTGACCCTAAATGCTTCGAGCTTCAACGCTTTGGGAAATTCCGAAGCACAAATCCATACAAACCCCAGAGTGACAATTCTCCAAAGTTCACAATCCAGTGAAACGTGTCCAACCATATCAATGGACCTCATCTGCTTTGGGACTTCAGCCTTTTCAATCAGATCAACAACCCTTCGACTCTCTTCTTAATCAACGATCGATATCTCCTTTGGGACTTCGACATTTTTCCTCTTCGCTTTCCCCCAGAGTTCTAGATCTGGCGCCACGTGTTGACCTTCGAATCGATGACTCTCATCCACTTTGAGATTTTGGCCTTCAGAATTCTCAAACCTCAACTTCTTCACACTCTACTTCTCCCAGAGTGTTTTAACCAGAGTCCACAATCCAAAGACGTGTGTCCTCCCGCAGATCGATGACTCCCAGAGTAATTTCAGTTTCATCCCGGAGTACTTTCCCCCAGAGTACTTTCACCCGGAGTTCACGATCTGTCGTCACGTACCCCTCTAGATTTGATGGTCCAAATTCTCTTCGGGTCTTCGGGTTGCTTTCACCCAAAGAAAACAGATCTCTACCACATGTCCCTCTGGATCTGAAAGTCCATACTTCTCTTCGACTCTTCAGCTCTTCGGGCTTCGAGAGTTGCAAAATCCTATGCACTTGTTTCTCCTGGAGTGCTTTCACCTGAAACACATGATCTCTTGACACATGTCTCCCCCTTGATCCGAAAACTTCTATCCATTTCAGCTCTTTGGGATTTGGGATTTTCAACTGCTGTACACTCATTCCTCCCAAAGTGATTTCACCCAGAGATTCTGATCTGCTGACATGTATCTCACTAGCGATCAACGACCAAGACCCACTGCTGGTCTTCGATGATTCTTCAATCTCCTAGTTCACAAAATTACAAATTTTTTCTTCTTCGGAGTTGCAGATATTTTTCCACCTTTCCCTTAGACGATGGATGGTCCCTAATCACTTCGGGACTTCAGGACTTTGGCAAGTCCACTCTCCTGTACACACAAAGAGTTAATGCTCGTGCAATTTACCTTGGATCAGATGACTGGCGATCCTCTGTGCTCAGATCGAACGACTAGGATATGTTCTTCTCCTCTGATGTCTGGATGTAGATCGGATGGTCCATATCTCTTCCCACAATATATATGATGACTTTTATCACTACTCCTCCTGAGATTTTGACTTCTTCCGACTTAGAAGAATTTCTAAGTGTTCAAAGGCTTCAACCTTTGCTCCTCCTGCGATTCCAGTCTCTTAGATCTCGTCTTCGCTTCTGAAAGAGCTATCCCTTCTGAGATTAGTTCCTTTGAGGATTTTAGTTTCCCATGCACACCTTGCATTCTCAGGATCTCAATAAACTCAGATCAAAGGATTTCTTCAAAAGAAATTATTCCCGCACTTCTTGTGGTTCTTCACAATGGTTCCTTGATACTCCAACAAGAATCAACTTTGTGCACTCTTTGCAATAGATTCCTTCCAACCCCTCTTTGGTTGAACCAATTTGATATCTGACTCGGCCTACACACACATTGCGTGGCTCTGTGCACTCCTTGAAATTATTTCTGATGAAGGTTCAATAGTATCTCTCATCAGCTTCCCTGAAGTTAAGTTACCTCTATCAACGCACTCCTTGCAGACAATGTGCACTTTATTCACTCGAACATCACATAAGAGAAACAATTGAAACTTATTCAATACTTCACTAGTTCACACATTCAAAACATGAATGACATATACAAGCATAAAAATGAACACAAATACATAAGCACACCATGTGCAGGAAAAACAAATTTTCTAATATCTCTTTGTGTCTATACAGATGTTTACAAAAACTTGACTGCGATAGAGTCCCAGTTCTCTCAATCTCTCTCCTAGAACTATTCTACCTCCTAACCTAACTCTCTCTTGAGTTCTGCCTCTAAGACCCTCATGCCAACATCTCTTTACAAAACATGGCTCTATGATCTTCTCTTCCCGACCACCTTAGTGCCATCAATGTCTTAGTTAAGACACCATGCCCCTATGGCTCATTACTAGTTCACACATTCAAAACATAAATGACGTATACAAGCATAAAAATAAGCACAAATACATAAACACACCATGTGTAGGAAAAACTTTTTTTCTATTATCTTTGTGTGTCTATACAGATGTTTACAAAAAATGGACTATGATAGAGTCCCAGTTCTCTCAAGCTCTCTCCAAGAACTATTCTACCTCCTAACCTAAATCTCACCTTATTTCTGCCTCTAAGACCTTCATGCCAAGATCTCTTTAGAAAAGAGGGCTCTCTGAGCTTCTCCTCTCGACCGTCTTAGTGGCATCACTGTCTCAGTTAAGACACCATACCCCTACGAATCTCGTCTTCTCTTTTGAAAGCGCTATCCCTTATGAGCTTAGTTCCTTTGAGTATTTCTATTTCGCACTCACTCCTTGCATTCCTGGGATCTCGATAAACTTAGATCAAAGGATTTAGTCAAAAAAAAATTCTTCTCGCACTCCTTGTAGTTCTTCATAAGAGTTCCTTGATACTCTAACAAATATAAACTCTATGTACTCTTTGCAACAGAGTCCTTCCAACCCCTCTTTGGTTGAATGAGTCTGATATACAACTCTGCCTACGCACACATTGTGTGGCTTTGTGCACTCCTTGTACTTCTGTCTGATGAAGGTTCAACAGTATCTTTCTTAAGCTTTCTTGAGGTTAACTTACCTCTGTCAACACACTCCTTATAGACAATGTGAACTCCTTGCACTCGAACCTCACATAAGAGAGACGATTGAAACTTATTCAATACTTCACTAGTTCATACATTCAAAACATGAACGACATATACAAGCATACAAATGAACACAAATACATAAATACACCATGTGCAGGAAAAACAAATTTTATATTATCTCTGTGTGTCTAAACAGATGTTTACAAAAACTGGACTGCGATAGAGTCTCAGTTCTCTCAAGCTCTATCCCAGAAATATTCTACCTCCTAAACTAAATCTCTCCTGAGTTCTACCTCTAAGACCTTCATGCCAAGATCTCTTTACAAAAGAGGGCTATATGAGCTTCTCCTCCCGACCACCTTGGTGCCATCACTGTCTCAGTTAAGACACCATACCCCTATGACTCATTACCATGAATGATGCTCTAGACCTGACTAAGATCTAGACCTGTTTACAATCAACCATTAAGGTGACCTGATTCACTACCTGTACAAAGGTATGGTTTGGTTCTTACAACCTTACAACACAAAATCTGTATAGGATCATATTTTGAATTTAAAAATTGTAGGGTTGGTGTCTCTCCCTCTCTGAAATGCACGTTGATATGCTGGAATATTGGTGTGTTGCTGAGGTGGAGCAATGCTCCTACATCAAAATGTGTCAAAATTTTACCAACTAGAACACATACCAATTTGTTGTTTGGTTCATCATTTTGAGTGACCTCCTTCCAACCATCATGGAAATTTTTTTCATACTCTTTAAGATATTCTATTGACATCGTACCTAACTCCACATATGTTTTATAAACAAATATGTCTGAATAATTGGCTTCCTCTCGCTGACGGTTCAAACCAACATCAACACCATAAAAAATCAATTCCATATTTTCCTCGATTGCATTCCTAGCCTCTTTTCCAACCTCTCATGAAGCTCGCAACTCTGAATATGAAGCAAATTCCCCTGTTGGGATATATACTAAATTTCCTGGAGGCCTCTGCAATGTCGCATTTTGATATCTCTTTTTTATCATATGTTCATCCTTTACCAACCACATAATAATTAGATGATAGACTAATATAATCAGGGTGTATGTCCATAAAAAAATCTGCATAAAAGTGTCTTGCAAAATAATGTGGAATCTAATCATTCCACAACAATTTTCCAGATGCTGCCAAAAATCTGTTATACAGATGTCCTGCAATGTCGGGGCGCTTAAAATATTGCACCTTCAACATCTTTAGCTTTGACCCATCTTTGAAATTAAACATCAAAATTGCGTTTGATTTTGAAACATTATTTTTAACTGCATTCCATTTATCAAGGCCCATCACCTATAACTTTCACCGCCTCATCAAATCAATAAAACTGTTAGTGGTTGGCCCTATCTTTTGATATGCATCCATAAAGTTTTGCAATGAATGCAAAACAATCTGCAATCTTTGTTTACTCTCCTCAATTTGATGCCCTATCCTCAATTCAATTCCAACTCAATGACGTCGGACACGGTCTTCCATAAAGAAACTCAAACAATGGCATTTTAATCATACTCTGGTAATTTTTTTTGTATGCAACTCTGCCAATGGAAAGAAGTATTCCCAATTTTTTTGTTTATCCATCATTTACATACGTAGCATATCCTATGAAGTATGATTCATCTTTTCATTTTATCCATCTATCTCGGGGTGATATGTTGTGCTAAAATTCAATTGCGTTCCCAAGGCCTCTTAGAAACTAGTCCAAAATCATCCAGTAGACAATGATCTAAAATCATATATGATTCTTCTTGGTACACCATTTACACCATGTCCTCAACTATATCAACATGTTGTACATTGTGAACAGTATTTAGTCTTTAACCTTTATGAGGGAAATCCCTTTACATGTGATGTCCCTCACAACCCCAACATTTAATAGATGCCTTGGCCTTTTCCCCAATTTTTCTGATATTATGGTTTCATTTTGATATGGCTATCCTTGAGAAATATTTATAAAGAATGGTGTCTTGTTCCTTTTCTTCCTCTCTTCAATATTACTTTTTTTATTATCTTCCCAATACTTTTGGAAAGTTGGTCTTCATCTATCCTGATCATAGAACCTTTGAATGTTTGAATCCTGTCTTGCTCATCTTTGATGAAATCACCATACCTCAAAATATCCAAGAATTTTCTCTCATATTCATCAAAGTTTATGCTCCCAAGATCGAGTTCAAATAACTCTTTCATCTTTCCCTCATAATAACACTTGGAAAAATATTTCTTCTAAAAATAGCTTTTAAACTACCTCCAATTTTTTAAACTGTCTGCAAGGAATACTTGTGCAATTGGAAACACCTCCTCATCCCCTAGAATCATGCATCTACATCCTCATATTTTCTTTTCTCACCATCAATGGTACGATGGTTTGATCTTTCTCATCTCCCCTTCTAATTCATCCACTTCATAACTCCTCCTATGCTTTCTGATAGGAGATGAAATTGGACCACTTTCTTCTCTCCTAATTGAGTCTCTTGGTGAGTGATGATGTTTTCTACCGACAATTCAATATTATTCCTTTTTTGCATGATATCTATGATCCTTTGACTTACCTAAATCCGACTCTTTATCCACCTTCTTTTAGTGTTTTTGTAGATGAGTTCCTCAATAAATGTCAACCTCGTTTCCTTTTCTTTTCCATGTGCCTCCCACATGTTCCTCCACATTACTTTCATCAACTTTATTTAATCCTCATTTTTTCATGTATTAAAAATTTTTCTCTCTCCTTTCGTCTAAATTATCGTACTTTACTTTACAACATCTTTGGAATCTCATGTCAGAAAATTAAAAAATAAGTTTTTTCCAATGCCAAAATTACACTTGAGTGAGAAGTCTGGAATTCCACAAGAGACAAAATTACACTTGAGTGAGAAGTCAAATTCCATAAGGGAGAACACATATTCCATTATATCCCTAATCCAAAACTCCAAAATTGATACTTAAGAAATTTGACAAGTTATACCAAAAATGACATATCCAAAAAATGACAAAACAATTAGCCCTTTTTCTTCTTAGCCATTTTTCTTCTTATTTTTTCATAGATAATTTTAATAAAAGTCATCTGAACTAAAAATTTAAATATGCTAAATTCTTGTTAGCTCAAAAGATTATAAAGGAGAAATTTCATCAAACTCTTAACCCATAATTCATTATAACGGAAATTTATATTTCTTGTAAAGTATCTCTTTGGTGAAAGTTAAAAAATAACACTCTACAAAACATTCTGGTCAATCAAAACTATACAAATTTAGCAATTTTTAAGAACCTACAACTTCAACAAGAGTAGGCCCCTACAATTTTTCAATATCATCAATCAAACTTACTACTAATAGATTCATCTATGAAACCAGTTTGCAATGATATAAAAACTAACAATTTTCGTTAAGAAATGCTATTTATTGATATTTTTCTTCTGAACTTTATAACTTTATTGTTGTCAAATTCCTCTTGGACCATTCAGCAACCTCGCTGACCCTTACGATTAGCAGGAGAATATGGATTTGGGTCGCATAGTAAAGACTGCACCCACTTAACACCGTACGAATTGATCAGCAAGAATAAGGGACTGCTTGAATAAGATGAAATGATTCTGCGATTTTATAAAGCCTGTAACCATGCATCTGCATTCTCTTTTTAATCGAGAGAAATAAATGTCTTTCACTAAATGTTATTATTATTTGATGGTTCACCAGTTTGAGGAGTTTCATGATAATGTTTATAAAATAGCCTCTATGACTCGACTCTAACAAACATTGGTTTCAAATAATAAATAGTGAATGTATGTATTATTACTTCTTATAGTTTCATAATTCTTCATCTTATCTTATCAGAAACATCATATCACATTCATCAAGTTGTGTTTCCACATTGTTTTTATTATTTTCATTTTATTTTTATTTATTTTATTTTATTTTTAATGTGTTTATTATTTATTTTATTATTTTTTTGTAAATCATATTTTTTATAATTATATTTTTATTTGCAATAATTTTAGTTAACAATCTATGTTTAAAGAATTAAAAATTATCTGAATATCAAAATTATATTTGAGTGTGGATGGGTAAATAATAGTAAAAATGTAATTAAGTTTGAGTGTGAAACCTGAAATTCCACAAATAATACAAATTTCAGATTTGATTAGTGATGGAAATTTTTTTCCAATATTCCAAAGCCAAAATACTACAAATAATGATGCAAATTTCAATATCACAAAGCTGAAATTCCACTTGTTAATTTGATATTTTGATCATCAATCAAACCTACTATCAACAAAAATAATTGATAATATGAGAATTAACAAGTGTAATTAAAATTTTCTATTTATATTTGTTTGAAATCAAAATTCAATACCATTTAAATTACAATACCAAAACAAGGTAAAAATCACACTATCCTCTTCAAATATTTATTTTCTTTTCTTAGTTAGGACCACATTAAAAATAAAATTGGTATCCATGGAAATATGTAAACATACATAATTTTTTAGTTAACTCTATTTAAATAAATAATAACAAATAGTGTTTATATAAAAAAAATATGAGAAATGTAATAAGTAAGACAATTATATACAAATATTGTTTTCAAAGTGATATTTTAAAAAAAAATGAAATTTTAGAGTTGGCAGAAGTTAAAAAATTAGAAATTTTGTACTTCCATAAAAAAATAAAAATAAACAAATGTGTTACATATCTTCATGTTTTCCAAAGATTCCAAAAAAAATGAAAGATTTTCAATAAAGATGTTAGAAATGCTATTATCTGAACATGGCTCTTGAAAATAATGAGTTATTAGGTAACAATTTTCTATAATCCCCTAAGACACTTCATGGTTTAGGGAATCAATCATTCCATCATATATTTAATTTTGTGAGTTAAGGGAAAAATGCATCACTCTAAAGTCATAATAACTTTTATGGTTCTTCAGATTGTTTTGGGTCAATGGGCCACAACAAACCTCACTTTCCTTGTAAAGCTAGCTCAATGAAGCCAATTTGCCTCCATCACCCCACAAATTTGTCCCAACTTTCCCAATTAAACCATTTTTTCAATTGTCCCATTTAACAACTTCTCAAGTAATTCATTTCTCTAAATTGCACCATTTAGAAAAAATCTCTCCATTCCCATATTATTTCTTAGTAATCCAAATTGTCTTGTTTTCTCAATTACCTCAGTTACTCAACCTATCTCAAAATCACAAATACTTAAAAGCTTTATTTGTTTTGTTCTAATTCCTTTTATTTATAACTTTATTTATCTTTTTACATTCACGGTTACTATTAGAATTTCATAACCTGCTAAAGAAATTTAAAGAAAATCTAAACACACATTAAATAGTTCTAGAAAAATTTCAAGGGACAATGTTTTTATTATTGTTCTTCCATATATAGCATAAGTTTATTTCAATCTAAAACTTAAAACTGTCATGAACCTCTATAATCTTATAATCTTACTTCCCTCTCAAACATGAAAATGCTAATGAAACAGAATACGAAAATGCTAATAAAACAGAATACATTATATAACTAATCATTTCACAGAAATCTAAAACATAAAAGGGTCATGAACCTCTATAATCTTACTTCCCTCTCAAACATGAAAATGATAATGAAAGTGAATAGATCCTATAACTAATCATTTCACAGAAATCCTGTGTTGAAACAGAAGTTGTGTTGAACGGTATAAGAATACCTGTTGGATGGTCATTTGTATCTGAATTTACAAAATCTTATTTAACACAGCAATCATAATAAAAGAAGAATTCTTAAAATTTTAAGCGCCTAAATTAACAAGCTCTCTTCAACAATCTCACGGACCCTCCTTTTATATTCTTTGCGATCCTGGCGGTACAACTGAGCAGCCACTGGATTAGCAGGAGAATCTGGATTTGCGTCACACAGTAATGACTGCACCAACATAATACCATATATATTGATCAGCAAGAATATTGCAGCTAAAAGCTTTTGTAACTTGCATCTCCCTCCTTTCAAAATATCATATAAATTAGCTACTACGCTTCATGAAGATCACCTCACAACCAGAAAGTCCAGTACCTGAATTGAAGTGAGAACTGCAGCTACATCAT
>ML787102.1:429843-458950 GCA_009831015.1 Picea engelmannii
CCTAGAAGGTTGATTAAATAATCTCTCAAAATTAAAATCTAAACATAAAAACTAGTTGTTAAGGATTTGAAATATATAGATCCTATTTAGATACAAAACAAAAATTATTTTCTTGTTGTTTTTCCTTGGGGAGGATACCCTTCGATAAAATATTAACCTACCTAAAAATTCATAGCTATATATGTCCTCATTCCAAACAACTTGAAACGTTGAAGGATAATTTTTCCTTCTACTTCCTAGCCAAATATTGTTGAGCATAGGCAAAGTCTCTATGAAAACAACACCTCCCTAGTTCTTTGTCCTCCCAAGTTTCCTTGTGACCAAGCTCCCTACAATATCAATTTTCATTCTATCTCGAAGATTATCAAGGCTTAAGTTTTAGTTTGGCAATGGAGAAATATGAATCATGGTCGAATTAATTATATTATCACATCAAGCTTCTCTTGATATGATGGAAACATAATCTATACCAACCTATACTTACAAATAAATGTACATTCCCACAAGTTTTTCTTAGTGATGGAGCACCTACAATTTCTTATGGACTATTGGCATGTACCCCCTACATTATAATTTGTATGGTTCTTGGCCTACAATTACTCTTATGTATGAGAATTTTTGTCTTGTTTTCACAAGATATTTACGATTAGGTAGACCTAGGGACCAAGTTGACATATTGGGATCACCATAAGCATGTATGCACCCTCTACATTGTCTCACCTCAACTCAAAAATCATTTGCAACCTTGTCTCTCACAATTGGAGAGAGGCCTAGACCCTAGGAGGATACATATGAATGAGACATTGTGCAACTAATGGGAACTAACCTGCCACATATTGGATAGGTCCTAGCCCCAAATAATCATGACCAATTCCCCTAAGCCATTGGGGTTAATTTTTAATGTTGTTGTTAGATGGTTTTATGAGTCTTGTTTTGTCGAGGTCACGCATTTAGATACTCTATGGATGTTTTTCCAAAAAGAAACACATTCTTTTCCTTTAAAACTTAGGTGTGGACCATGATTATGTTCTATTTTTCTCTATTGGTGGAGGTTGCTTATGTAACCCATTCATTTTTTGTTTTTCCATACACATTGATGTCATTAATAAACAACATTCTTATTTTCTGGAGGTCACGCATTTAGATAATCTATGGATGTTTTTCCAAAAAACAACACATTCTTTGCCTTTGAAACTTAGGTGTTATGGTCGTTGTTTTTTTTTTTTGACGAAAACGTTTAGCGGGATTTGTTTTACTTGTGGACTAGCCACTGTTCTGTTACAAAATGGCAGAGCTTCACTAAGAAAATGCCTACAATAAACTAAGTTGCACTACTAAAATTGCCAGATTTTACAAGCACCCCCGGAGGCAGTTCAGATCTACTGAGAACATAATTATTGTAAAGCCTTGGCTTCTATACAAAATGCCAGGATGCTTGAAAGGGAAATAGCTACTGACCAAGAAACTGACTACTCTTTGGGATCTTTCCCCCATTGGATGTTTAACTTAGACATTTTGCCTTCCAGTTGGCCGATCCTTTCTTCAAACTCATCTTTTGGGCTCTTCAGCTCCTGGTGTAACTTGCCAAGTTCCTCTGTGAATCCAGTTTTTACAATAGAGATATCTTGCTCCAGTTTCTCTAGCCGTCGGCCTATCTCTGAGTCTAAATTCTCCAGGAAGTCAAGTTGATACTGGAGTGTTTGCTTCAATCCCTCCAGCGTTTCATCTAGTTGTTTTAGTCGCTCCTCAATGGTGAGGTTGCGGCTGGAACTCGCGGCCATCTCTCGTCCTCTGATTCGCGTGCTCTGAATCCTCTCTGTCGTCTCTTTTCTCAACTAAGTGAGGGTTTGTTCTTAGGTTGAGGGTGCGTGAAAATTTAATCCTGCCCACCCAACGGTCATCATTTCGCCCCTCTCTACTTTTCCCAAGAGGTATGGGGGGGTGATCTTGCTGTCTCCTCTGTGTAAGGGATCCAATCCTTTTTGGGCCGTCCTCTGCCCTCTTTGTCCTGTCCCGCGCTCCTTCATTGGCTGATGCTTGGCACTGTCGAATTGGTCTTGTCCCTTTCTTTTCAACTTACATGAGCTTTCATTTGGGTTGAGGCGGGTCAAGGTAGATTCACCGTGGTTAGTTATCTGTTTGCACTCATGCATCCTTGTTCCAGCATAGCACCTCTATTTGCCTCTTCATCTGCTTCTTTATTTAACTCCCGCAGAACATGGAACACTTGATATGAGTCAAGCCTTTTAAGGAGGAGGCGTATCCTGGCCAACAAATTATTGAGCTGTGCGCTTTGAGTTTTTGTAGAGCCGGCTATGGCACGGATTAACATTTGGGAATCTCCTATGATAATTAGATTCCGGATTCCATTTCTTCTGGGTTGGCACAGGCCTTGCCACAATGCCATTGCTTCTGCATGGTTGTTGGTGGCGATGCCTAAGCCCATAGCATATCGCACCATGACTTCTGCATTTGGCTTTACAATTATGCCTCCTCCTCCTGCTTGGCCTGGATTTCTCTTTGAAGCTCCGTCAAAGGACAAGATGCAGGCTCTCCTTTCCTTTTTCCAATTGTCAAATTTGTTCCTTCCTGTTCTTATTTCCCAATTCTCTTGAATTGTGGTGTTGACTGTGTTCCCAGTTTGCAATTGAATTCGGAATTGGCCCAGCCAAAACTCTTCTTTTTCTTCTAGCTCTCTACTAGCCCATTCGCCAAAGAGAGCTCTGATCTTTGCACTCACAAGTGGGGTACTCCTTTTCTTTTCCCTGAAAACTCTGTTGTTTCTTTCTAGCCAAAGCCCCCAAAAAATAAACCTTGGGATTGCTCGCCAAAGCCTCGAGGCATAGCTTTGCTTCTTCAATTGGAAAGGGTAAAGGGTTGTCCAGTTTTGGAGTAGGGACTTAATATCTTGGGGAAGATGTAGGTTCTTTTGCAACCCAACCGCCAGCTTCCAAACTTCTTTTGAATAGCTACAATTAAGGAGAAGGTGATCTGAGGTTTCCTCAGCTTGTTGACACAAGGGGCACCTAAAAGGGCCCTCCCAACCTTTGTTTTGGAGGTTCTCCCCTATTTGGATACTGCTATGACTTAGAGTCCAGAGGAACAGGTCTATTTTGGGAATGGTTTTTATGTTTTAGATGGCTTTCCAGAGGGATGGGTTGGGTGGAACATGAGGGATGTTTCGAAAGGTGTTGTATCCCAACGAGGTAGAGTAGTGCTTCGCATTCTTCCCCCAACCTCTCTCATCTTTACCTTTTTTTTTAATGGGGGATTTCCCCTGCAAACTGAGCTTTAGGGCGCACCACTCATTTTCTAATTCCTGGGGTAGATTGCCCACTTCCCAGCCTTGCCACGGCTTGCCACTATCATTCCACCACATAGAGATGTCATAGAGTGTCTTTAGATTTTGCCCGTCCATCCATCCTTTTAATCGTTGCAGGTCCTGACTTCGTTCCAGAGGTGGGTCCCCTAGAATGGAGTCCTTCCAGATTTTAGATTTTTCCCATTTCTCGGCACCCAGGTAAGGTGAGGAGTGAAAAGTTCCATGGCTTTTTTTCAAAGAGCATAGATTGGGGACCCCTTAGCCTCTCTACAGGGATTTTCTATGCACCTTCTCCTTGCGCCTCTGAAATATTTCTTCCATAGTGCTTCCTTGTTCCACGCGATGTCCCCACTGACGATGTGCCATAGCCATTTCACCCCTAGAGCTAGGTTATGTACTTGGGTGTTTTTAAAATTGAGGCCTCCTTCCATGAGGGGTTTGGAGATTTTGTCCCAGTTTATAACGTGAAGTCTCCTGCCTGTTTTCTTCCCTCCTTCCCACATGAAGCTTCTCTACATTGCCTCCATTTTTTGAATTGTAGAGCTTGGAGCTAGTAGCAAAGAGTTCTGGTAGATGGGTACACTTGCCAGGATGGACTTGATTAGGACTATCCTCCCTTCTAGATTTAGCCAGTTCGCCCCCCAGGAGGAAATTCTCTTTTTTAATTTGTCTAGTAAATGGTTCCATTGTGAGGCCCTTGGAGCAGCTTTGGAAATAGGGATTCCCAGGTAAGTGAAGGTCTCCCATTTGGTGTGCCCTTCCATCCCCAAAACTCTGGAAATTCCCAGCATCTCTATGGGTGTAATGTTCCAACCATAAATTTTACTTTTTGATTGACTTATCTCGCTGCCTGACACTTCTGCATAAGCATCCAGCTCCTCTTTGAATCTTTTTGTAACTAATAGGCTTGCCCCACCTAGCAGCAGGGTATCGTCCGCAAATTGCACATGGATGATTTCCTTCACACCTTGCGCTATTTTTAGTCCTTGGAGGTTGCTTTGGGTTCTGGAAGATTTCAATTGGTAGCTTACAACTGAGGCTTGAATTGCATAGAGCAAGGGAGATAGAGGGCATCCCTGCCTTAAGCCCCTATTCAGTTTGAAGAAGTTTGTTACTCTTCCATTTACCATGGGGGCTATCCATGGCAATCCTATACATGCTCTTATCCAATTCACAAAGGATTGGTCAAATCCGAACTTCTTCAATACCTCAAAAAGGAAATTATGATTAACTCTGTCAAAAGCATTTGCAAGGTCTAGTTTAATAATCATACCTTTATCTTTCCTGCGTAGGCTTGAATGAAGCACTTCTTGCACCAGGATTATGTTGTCTGCTATTTGTCTTCCTTTGATGAAGCCTCCCTGGTTCTCTGGAATTATTAGAGGGAGAACGCTTTCCAATCTGTTTGCGATGACCTTGGTAAGAATTTTGTAACTGGTGTTACAGAGGGAGATCGGCCTAAATCGGCTAAAGCTAATCGCTCCTTGCTCTTTAGGGATGAGTGCTAGGAAGGCTGAATTTGTGCTACCTCCTAGCTTGTTGCTCGCTTGTGATTTCCTTATCATTTCGGTTAGGCCCGATTTGATTATTTCCCAACAATGCTAAAAGAATCTGGCAGTAAATCCATCCAGTCCAGGGGCTTTATCCGGGTGCATTTGGTCCACCGCCTCTTTTATTTCTTGTTGTGTGACTTCCTCTGTGAGTTTGAGATTGATATCTTCTTTTATTAGATTTGGAACAATGTATAGGGGGTACATTTGAGGGTCAATGCTTGGCCTTTTGTTTCTAAGTAGAGAGTTCTTAATGTTTCAAAAGCTGCCTGCCTAATGCCCTCTTGCTCAGATATTGTAACGTTTTGGACTTGGATTTCTGTTACAGCCTTATAATGTTTCCTTTCTTCCGCTTGCTTGTGAAAATAGCTAGTATTTTTGTCTCCTTCCTTCAGCCAAAGACTTTGAGACTTCTGGCTCCAGTATCCTTCTTCGTCTCTGCAGGCTTTGTGTCATTGCCTCTGGAGTTGCTCCTCATTGAGTAAGTCTTGCTAGGTGATCTCCTTCTTTTCCAGAGCGAGTTGATGACTTTCCAGACGCCTTTGAGCTTCTAATCGCTGGGTGATTGGATTAGATTGATTTTTTGCCCATTCTTTTAGCGCAACCTTAAGCCGTCGTAATTTTTCTTCCCAAACATAAAACGCAGAGCCGTTGACCTTGCTTGTCCAAATGTTGGAGACTTTATGCAGAAAGTCTTTATCTTGTATCCATGAGGGATTGAATCTGAAGGGGATGGGCCCCTGGCCTTGGTCCTTCCTTATCTCTAAGCTAAATGGTTTATGATCAGAGGTACTGTGGGGGAGGATTTCTGAAGAGGCTATAAGCCCAAGGGACAAGAACAAGCTTTGGACAAGGAATCTATCCAAACGGGCAGCGATATGTCCTGGGCCTACCCTTTTGTTGGTCCAGGTGTAATGTCCCCTAGTCGGCTTAATGTCCATTAAATCCCAGGATGAGATTAGGTCCTCCACCCATTCTCTAGCTAGGTCCCTTACGATAGATCCTCCCCGTTTTTCTTCTTGGGCCAAAGTTACATTTAAGTCCCCTCCTAATATGATGTTTTCTAGCTCATTATCTGTTAGATAGTTTAGAAGGGTTTTCCAGCAATTCTTTTTTTCATCTATATGTTGTGGGACGTAGATATTAAAGAGACTTACCATTTGCCCTGACTCCCTATGGAGCAGTTGGGAGAAGATCCAATGCATGCAAATGTCTGAGCAGATCAGGTCTATTTTGGAGGCGTTCCACAGGGTGCAGAGTCCTCCTGACATGCCTCTGGCATTTTCGGCTAAACCCTAACTGTTTTTCCATACGTTTTTTGAAACTTTCATAGAGTCCTGTTGACTCATCTTGGTTTCCTGGATAAGTAGGATGTCCATTTTCGTTGCTCTGAGAATGTCCCTGAGAGTTTCTTCCTTCCTTTTTCTACCTAGACCCCTACAGTTCCAGGAAGTTAATTTCATTGATTATTTTGTGGAGGGGAGTGGCCTCCTTGGGAGGCCTTGGCCAACTTCCTGGTTTGCCTTACTTCGATCATTTGCTTGATGGTTGATTGTGCTCCTTTTAGGATGTCCTTATAGGTTTCTTGGTATCGTTCCGCTTTCTTGGATTTCCTTCCTCTCCCCGGCTTCTTTAGGGTGTCCCAGACTTCACTCGCTCCTTCTAATTCGTTTCCTGATGAGATATCTCCTTCCTTGATGCCTTGAGTGTCCCTGTTCCTTGGTGGGGAGATGGGTTTCTCTACTTCTTCTGTTGTTTTTTGGGTTCCTCCGGTATCCAGGATTTGGACACCTCTTTCTTCTTCAACTTGGGCATCTTTGCTTAGATTCATCGTTTAACCTTCGTTTCCCAGTGCTTTGAAGCTACTTTCCGTTTCTCTATTTCCAGGGTTGTCTTGAGTGGGAGCTGGATTTTCCTTTCTTGGCCCTTTGGACTCCGACCTTCCCTTCCGGGGCTCCTGCCAAACTTCCTCACCTGCTTTCTCTGTGATTGGGGTTTTTGGACAGTTTCTCTGAAAATGTCTATATTCATGACATCCTCTGCATTTGAACGGGAGCTAGTCATAGTCTAATTTTTGTAGGTGTTGCCATTCTCCTACCTTCAGTTTTACCGCTTCCAGCAAGCCTATTTCCAAGTCAACTTCCACACAAATTCTTGCACAGGAATATTGGTCTTTTGGATCGGCTTTGTCAATGTAATGCCCTAGTCCGTTTCCAATAGCTTGCAACGACGAGGAGTTCCAGTAGTGGATTGGTAGATTTGGGAGTCTGACCCAGACCGGGACGTCTTTTGGCACTTCCGAAGCTGGATCGAAGTTTGGAGTCCATCGATTCAGATAAAGGCCCTGTATGCCCATGAAGTATGGGCCATTCCTGAAGATTAAATCGCGGTCCTCTTGGGAGATGAATTCGAAAATATAGTAGCCCCTTCCAACCGCGTAGCAAGTTACACTATTTTTTATTAATGGCCGCCAGTTCCTTTGGATCCAGTTGTCTGTTGTCCCGGATGAGGGCCAAAGGCCCATGAACTGACCTACCAACCCTCGATCTGAGAGGGAGAGCGCTACCTTCATTGGTTGTTCAAGGGGGAGGTTGATCTCTGGAACGTCATCCAAGTTTTTTACAAAACTTAGTGCTTCTGCTAGGGGCGCTTTCTTTTTGTAAGCTGTGATTAGCTTCCTGAAGGACGTGATTCGGGAGGGAGGGGGCGGCGGCTCCCCTCCGCCCTGGTTTGGCATGTATGCGAGAGAGCACGAACCTTAGTTCAATGCTTGCCTGCACGTGCGTGCTCGAAAGTTGAGACACTGACTAGGTGTTATGGTCGTTGTTGGACAATGATTATGTTCTATTTTTCTCTATTGGTGGAGGTTGCTTATGTAGCCCATTCATTTTTTTTTCCATACACAATGATGTCATTAATAAACAAAGGAAGCATTATTTCAAGAAAACAAAAATCAAGGGCCATTAAAATCTTCAGAAGAAATTTTTTAAATTTATAGGAAAACAGGTGTTGCATAGTACTGCCAAGTAATGAAATAAGCTACGAACACTAGATGATTGTTATGTCTAGAATGCCAATTGACACATCACCTTAAAAACCTACACTTGCAATGATTTTAAATTATTAATTTATTTCTTTATATTTAAGAAATATTAACTCTTTGTTAATCATAAACTATTTTAAGTTTACCCCAGGAAAAAAATTTAATTACCATTAAAAAAACAATTATAAAATATAAATTACCATACTATTTTTTTTTTGTTAAATATTAATTACCACACTTAAAAAAAAATGATATTAGTTAGAATTCGTAAATTTATGATATTTGATAAAAAAAAGCCGAGGAGAAAAACAAACCCCATCATAACAAAACACATGGAGGATTTCATGCATCCGAATTCCGAATAGGATTATTATATTAATGATTTATTCATTTATTTAAATAAAATATCCTACTCAAAATACTTTATTTCCATCCGAATAGGATTATGATTATTATAATAAATGATATATTCATTTATTTAAAAAAAATATCCGACTCAAAATATTTTATTTTGGTATGATCACTTAAAAATAATTCTTTTATTTAAATAAATAATAATAATAATTTACAATGTTTATTATGACAAAACATATAGGTTAATTTAATTGTATGGATAACATGACATGGATACTCATTAGGTGAAGTTGGAAGGTGGATAAGTAAATTATTGAATGGATGTCACATCATGTGACTACACTTTCATAAGTCCTAAAAAAATTAAAAGCATCGGGTACTTTTATTATTGCTTATACTACAATTTGATTTTATATTATGGATGGATATATTTTTTTGATTTTTTCTTTTATTTTTATGTCGAAGACGTTTTTAAGGGGAGGTTCCTCGCCCAGTTTTCATCATCTGTCAAGGGCCTTTGAAAGCATGCCATGTGTCAGTGTAATGAAAGTACGTGGCATATATTTTCTCATTTTTTATTTTGCTTTGTACTTACCTCTCTCGACTGCCCTGTTGCACTGCCTTTGCACCGTCGCCCTTATCCTTCCCCTGCAGCGAATTCCTGTAGAGATGTGAGAGAAGTCCATCTGCTCAGTCTCCTTCATCTCAGAAGCTAAACGAGTTGTCTTCTGCTCAGTCTGCTAAAAAATGTGCATTTAATGTTTATGACAAGAGGCAGAAACACCACATTTAATGTTTATGACAAGAGGCAAAAGTTAGTTGTAGAAGCCCTATAGCCTAAGGAAGTTGTACACTCTGAAAGAACGTGAGAAACTGCAGAGAATATTATTGATCATACACCTAAGATAATAATGAAGCCTAGAAAGCTTGTAGCCGAGTTTGCTTTACCGTCTTCTTCCTCGGTCTCTGTACAATCTGAGAGAGCTCTTTTGTCTCCTAGGAACAATCAAAGACCTAACAAAATAGTATTCCAGAACAACGATGCCTAGGATCCAAACCCAAACAATACCTTCAGAAACAAAAAAGTATAAAAAGGATTATTTTTAGCAACGACGATTCACCTGTTGATCAAAGAAAGGATCAAACTTCACGCCATCCTATCCATCAGGTTGGTCCCAATATTTAATGAACAATGAAACTTTACCAAGCTTAAATCTCAAGACCTCAAAGTCTGCTGCAAAAGAGAAAAGGAATCACCTAGTTGATATAGAAATCAGAGTTGAAAAAAGAAGATCCAACGATGATGAAGAATCTCCAAACAACGACATAGATGCAGTCAATGAATTCACTCTTCAGAAATCCCAAGTGAAGAGGAGCTTTTGTTTAATAGAGTTATATGCCTACATTGGTCTCAGTGGTGTTTTTCCCTTTTCTTCGACATCAATCTTACCTACCCCTCTCATTTTAGATGTCTCAATATAGCCATATCCCTTAGTGGTCTATTTTTTTGGGCAATATTTTGGCCTCCCATGTACCCCTCTCTTCCTCATCTCCATACATTTTCTATTGGCTTGAAGCTTGCTATTACTGGACTATGGAGGAGAGATCACATGGTTAAATTGACGGGATGGAGACATATAGACACCCAAGAAAGTTCTTTAGGCTCTGAGGTACATTCTTTGATTCCCCCAAGTCAAGCGTCTCTATGAAGTCTCTTGTTAACATGAAAAATTTACAGGCAATATTCAAGGCTACCTTGGCTTGCAAGTTTCAAACCACAAATCACTTGTTTCTTTGGCAGTTTGGCTATATATGTGTGTGTGTTTATTATCTTTTAGTTAAACTTAACGTGTAATTGCATTGAGGTTGGTAAATTTTGCAGACCATGCTACAACTGTTGGTGTTATTATTGAACTATATTCTGTAAATTATCATAGGTAAGACTATATATACAGTTAATTTCACAATAATGACTTATCGCCAGAGCATATTGTTATGGCAACTAATTTTGTAGTGCACATGCTCTGTAGAAAGAGTTGCAGGCCTTCCAACTTGTAAATGATTGTTGGGACCCTGAAAGTTACCATAAATATGTGGATGTCTAATAAGCTTCATCCTACCTACTCAAATCAAAATAAAAAGGAATTTGTCTTTGGCTATAATTTGTAACAATGTTGTGAAAATATGCTTTGACAAACATATTTCATCTTGTATTACATTCTAATGCATTTTCCAAAAAATTTACTTTTGATTGGGTTTTGGGTGTCTATTCAATGTTCATTAATGTAAAGATCAGAAATGGAATGAAACATTGAAAAAAAAAAATTGTGAAATTTACTAACACTGTTCAAACCCGGATCCAATTCTTGAACAATATTCCCAACGTTTAAAGGATTGACAAGACATTGTTTAGGAAATGTGTATTTCAAATAATGAATGAATAGTTCAATCTTTTAAAGCATTTATACCATTCAGACAGACAACCCCTTAATTGAACCAATTCCCAAAGTGAAAGGTTCAATTCACCAGTGAATATTAAGTTGTTATATGCAAGTCGTTCAATAAGTTAGACTATTAATTCTGATAAGAGGGTTTAGAACCCAACTACAACCAAATGTTGCAAAATCAAACTCAATTTGTCATGTGATATTCACTAGCCTTCAGAAATGTTTCCTTTTATTCAAAAACCTTATTCAATTGAGAAAGTTTTACCCAAAGTCTTGGATTATATGGCTATGTTAGTTAAATAAACAAATAAGTATTTTAACAGTGAGCATAATTACCAGGGTGTTAAAAGATTTTAAATATTGGTCCACAATTCATCAATGTTGAAACCCTAACACTTGTTACCATAACTTAGATTTATTTCCAAAGAGTAGATTTAGCATATATTTTGCCACTGAATATAATCTTAAGTTAGTCAAGCACATTCAAATTATGTAAACATTTACCAATAGATAAATTTAGTCTTCTATGGAACAAACCTTGATTAGACCTATCCTTAAGAAGTATAGATTTGATATTCCTGCCAGAAAACAATTTCCAATGGTATAAACAAAGTTTCCAAAGGAGAGCTTCAAGCTTTAGGAAAACCCGTGAAATAAAGGCCAAAATGGACCCCTCCATCGAAAATCCTACAGAAGTTATGGAACAACCAAGTCTTGTGTCCGTTCTTGATAGCTCATTCTACAAGGATGATACTTCTCCCAGCCCTGTCATCAAATGCGCCAGTCTAAATTTTCGAGGTAAGGAATTAGGTAAGCTCCCTCTGCACCAAAATATTTAAAACACCATTTGTCTTCTATACATCGCAACTTTCTTTCTATACATCGCATTACAACTTTATTTCTATACATCGTAGGGGAAAGGGAACACCGAAAATAATGAGTTTTAGTTCCTTCTCTTTTTTTCACTATAAAAATGAGTTTGTAAAAAATGAGTTTGAACTTGTTGATTAAGTGAATGAGCAAGTTGAAATCATGTATAATCCTCACTTTCACCCAATTCTTGTATTTTCTTGTATTGCACAATAATTGTTTGGTGGGTCTGGTCCCAAGATTCACAGTATGTCAAAGGGTTAATTGCAAACCGTACTCTTCTACACCTACTGTATGATTTGATTCTTCACTTTTTTGTGCATTTGCATTATCACTTACTTATTTATTGTTTATGGGAAATAAGATGGGTCATATACTTATGTTAATGATAAAAAAATAGATGAATCAATTATAATAATAGATTAAATTTAAAACATCTTTCTAAAAAAAGCAAAAAAAATATTATCAAAATGCAATATAAATATTCCCAGAACTAAATCAATGTAGATGTCATTAAATCTTTGGAGAACCAAATTAATGTGGACAACATTTTTGAATTTAATGTGGATGCCATTTTTTTTAGATTTATGTGAATCCTTATTAGGATAAGGTTGAGATAAATCTTGTAATAATATTGATAAATTGGTAACATAGTGTACGTACAATTTTATTCCTTTAAGTAAAGTGAGTAATAACAATGCAACACATTGTAGTTCTTTTCCAACATATATAATAACAATGCAACACATTGTAGTTATTTTCCAACATATATACCCATTATGTTCGACGTTCCCTTCCCCTCATTCAGGAGTATGCTAGTTTAAGTTATATTTCAAAATCGTTAGATTGTAACTTTATGAAAAAGTGTAGTGAATGACTTAATTTTAGGATAATTTTGTTATAATCTTTGAGATATGCTTAAGTGTTGACCAAAGTGAATCTATATTTTGTATGAGACAATTCATACCATCTGATTATTTAATTGAGATTATATTCGCTATGAGACAGATAAATTTGACCAGATAAATTTGATTTTATTGTTTTCTAGAAGGAATAAATGATCTCCTTGTTGTTAGTCTTCCAACCTTCCAACATTAAGTTGTCTAGAATTGGGAAGTTTTGCCTAAAGACTGTGATATTCTGTATAGTTCATATTATTAAATCAAGGGACCATCCAATAATCCATTTTTATATTTTAAATCAATTGACCATCACAAATTTCAATTTTAAAATGCGAGGCACAAGATTTCGACGCATTTAAAGGCATGATTGCATCAATATGTTGGCGTATTTAAAAGTTGGACTGCATAATTTATTTTATATTAAAGAGATGTCGTCACCTCTACAATAAGAGGGCGAATTCATCTGTCAATTGGGTGTAGCTTGTATGGTTGTGAGGAATGATTGTTATCCTCCCCACCCGGGTTCAATTCTCATAACGACATGAATAAAACTCATAATGAGTATGTTGTAATGGATTTGAGCCTATATACATTGGAAAGTTTCCTTTGATTCAAAATTGAATAGCAAGGCAATTGTTATAGTCCCATGGCACAAACTAATAAGGTGTATTTGAAAGTTACCTTTGATTCAAAAGTTAATAGCAAGGCAATTGCTATAGTCCCATGGCACAGACTAATAAGGTTACGCAAATTTAGTAGCCAAAACATTTTCATACTATTCTGATACCTAAAGTCAACCTTAGTATCTAATAAAATTGCATACCATTTTGATAATACCACCAAAACATTACAATACATATCAAAGACATGCATGACCACCTCATAGCCATGTTTCTCTTCATTGAATGAAAATTGAAGGTAGCCTTGGTCACTTTACAAACCTGTCCATAAGGATCCTATGCTTCCTTAAAGAAATCATTTATGACACAAAATTGAGGAAGGATACCAATAAAATAACCTAATAGATTTTAATAACCTAACATTTAATTGTGTAATACCATTAAAAAAACCAAAATACTCATCCATAAGAATATTAATATAATTTTCATTTTCAAGGATTTCAATACCTTGTAGTAAACCTTTGGAACAAAAATTTTGGGAACCATGAGGGGTATCATTATTGTCGTTTATTTTTCCTTCAATGGTAACTCTATTCATAATAGTTTGATAGACATAATTGATAGGTGGGGTGGTCATTTCCCCCCATGGTCATTATGTTGATGAAACTAATCCCCATTGGACAACTCACAATAGTAAACCTCGTAAACTCAAATCATAATTCTATAATATGATAGAAAACAAATGTTTCCATGACACTTCATTATCCACCAAGATAGTACATGATAGATTTTCTAAGGAAAATGGTAGCAAAAATCCACGAGGAAGATATATATTAATTTTTTTGTGAACAACCATGGATATTTTACTTGAACAATTTGTTACAATAGATATTACAATATTATATAATCTCTTATGTAGTGTTTTACTTTACATTTCATATTTAATTTTACTATATAAGTGCACAAAATATTAAAATAAACTAAAAATTAAATGAAATAAAAAATGTAAATAGCACAAACCATCCATACAATGAATATAAGATGTACCCTAGGAAAAAACAATGTAAGAAAACCCCACATGTGAGTATCTCCATGTGTATCAGTAATGTAAGTTGACATGACATCCACTTAGTATCACGGTGGTTGTTGAGATTGGATAGCAAGGAAGGTATTCACCATGCATGCCATCCTAGCATGGAGGAGGACAATAAAACTTATCCAAGTTGATGGGTTAATTTTTTTTTTTAAATTGTGCTTAGGAAAAAGTACATTAAATGGGTTATATTTTAATGTTGACTTAATGAGTACTTTTAATGAAGTTAAAGTGAGAAATAATTTAAGTTGTGGTATTTTAATCTTTAGAATTGGTCCCATAAGGTGTTTGAGGATCAATCTTGGCCCTCCATCCTTTTGGAGATAGGGTTTCTCAGTTGCTCATTGAGTTAAAAGGAGATCAACTTGGACACGGGTGCATTATGCACAAGAGAGTGGAAATTTTTGAAGAGAGAAAGAGTAGAATTGTTTGAGGGTTTGGAGAGAGAGTTCAGAGGGAGACAAAGGAGACTTCTACATTGAGATTGGCACACATCTTCAACATTGTAGAGGTCTTATCCTATAGATATGATTAGGAGAATTTGAAGAGTGTCATACATTTGTTGAGGAGGTTTTGTATTTGGATGGGCTAATTTTATTGTAAGAAGTCTCTATATTTTCCTGCTCAATAATAAGAAAATCCAAATCTATTGCACTAGTTTTCCCTCTGGGGTTTTTCTAGGGAGGATTTGTCCGAAAATTACTTGTGTATATGTGATGTGATTTTTGTTATGTTTTATTGTTAAGTTCCTAGTTATTATTTTATGTTGTGTATTATTTATTTATGAAGAAAATGTGGAAGAATCATTTAACAGAAAAATTAATAGATTTAGTGAAATGGGTTTGAAGAAAATTCACATGGTATCAGAGAAGAACAGTTGAAGAAGTAACATTACATTCATATATGAAACACATAAGTTCATATATGCAACACAAAAGTTCATATCTAAAAGAGATAAGTTCATATCTGCAACACATAATTTCAAATCTGCAACAAATAAGTTCAAATCTGCAACATAGAAGTTCATATTTGCAACAGATAAGTTCAAATATGCAACACAAAGTTCAGATGTACAACATATCAATTTAGATTTGCAACATAGAAGTTTAGACCTGCAGCACAAATGTTCATATCTGTAGTATAGAAGTGTAGATCTACAAAGGAAAACATAGATCTGCATTAGTGGAGTTCATATCTATAAAATAGAAGGGTATATTGCAACACATAATCATTTTCAAAAATGGCCATGACCTTGAGAATGGAGGATAGGCTTCAGGGTGCTTAAAAATTTGTCACCTCAAAGGAAAGGGTCATTGTGGTTTTGGATGTTAATGGTGTCTTGACCATGTTGATGATAAGGCTAAAACTCCCACAAATGTAGTTGCATTGGTGACCCAGAAGAAGGGTGAGGATAAAGACAAGAACATACTCCTTGATGGGGCAAAGGATCACATAATCCATCATCTCACAGGGAAAAAGTCCACTAAGGAGATGTGGGATACCTTGAATTACCTTTATCAGAGTAAAAATGAAAACAGGGCAATGGTGCTTAGGGAAAGACTGAGAAGTACCAATACAGCTAAAGAGGAACATGTGGTTCACTACCTTATTCAACTTACACAAATCAGGGATGAGCTAGGCATAGTAGGTGAAGAAAATGAAGAATCTGAGTTCATACGTATGGCACTGAATGAATTTTTGAATTCATGGGATGTGTTTGTGTGTGGAGTTGTAGCTCGAAAGAATCTCCCTAATTGGAAGTGATTATGGGATGATTTTTTGTAAGATGAGATCATACTTGGTCAATCTACTAGATCTTCATCTTCACCACAAATTGTGGATGAAGAAGGATTGTATATTGCAAGAAAAGGAAAGGGAAAACAAAAGAAAAAGAAGGGTGGAAAGAAGAATATTGACTTTTCAAAAGTCAAGTGTTTCCAGTGTCACAAGATGGGACACTTTGCCTCACAATGTCCAAAGAAGAAGAAGAATAACCAACCCCAGATGACAACTTCAGTAGTAGTGGATGAGTTTTCCAAATGATTTGAGGAGGATTTATGCTTCATAGCTTGTATGTCTAGTGTAGAAGTCTCAGACATGTGGTTTGTGTACAATGGAGCATATTTTCATATGACAAGGCACAGGGAGTTTTTCACTAGGCTACAAGAGGGAGGAGTGAATATGGTTATAGAGCTCAGAGATGACAGGTCATACAAGGTGCAAGGGGTTGATACAGTTTCATTTCAGAGGGATTCAGGTAAACCACTATGGTTTGTTGACGTACTATATGTTCTGGGGTTGAAAAAGAACCTCATATCGATCTCTACTCTTGAGGATAAAGCGTATGAGGTCAACTTCCATAATGGAAGGTTGTTCATCAGTCCAATAGTGTCAAGTGAGAATATGGACAGGATCATTTGGATTTGAGAAGAGAAGGAGTACAATCTTTAGTGTCAACCAGGGAAAGAATTAGTCAATACAACCACACACATGGGAGAGTTGTGGAATAGGAGGATGGTGCATATACATTTTGGTGCATTGGGGCAATTAAGACATGCATTCATATGGTTTCCTAAGTTCACAGTAGAAATCCATGACCCTTTCAAGGGTTGTGCAATGGGAAAGTATTCCTGGAGACCATTTCCACTGAGTGAGCATAGGTCCAAGGGAGTATTGGACTTGATACATTTTGACATATGTGGTCCGATGAGCATGGAGTGAGTGAGTGGATTCAATTAATTATTTCTATTCATTCATGAATACTCCAGGAAAACCTGTATATACTTCCTAAAGGCTAAGGATGAAGTCTTTAAGAAATTTCATGAGTTCCGAGCTCTAGTTGAGAACTAGACTGGAAGGAAGATTCGGGTGTTGAGATCCGAAAACAGGGGTGAGTACACCTCCAAGAAGTTTCTAGATTATTGCATAGCAACGGGGATCAAGAAGAAACTCACTATTTCTTACAACCCTCAATAGAATTCAATGGTCAAGAGAAATAGCATGAACATAGTCGGAGCATAACAGGTGATGATACATGATCAGGGTTTGCCACTATTTTTATGGGTAGAGGCTAGTCGCACAACTATTTATATTCATAACATGAGTCTCCACATAATTTTGGGGAAGTTGACACTTGGGGAGGTATTTACAGGCACCAAAATAGATGTGAGTCATCTTCGCATTTGAGGTAGCATATTTTACTTTCATGTCCCTTCAAAGAAGAGAAAAAATATGGAACCCACAATAAATAAGGGATTGCTTGTTGGATATAGAGAGGCTTCCAAAGCCTACATGATCTTTGTTTCAGCACACAGGAATATCATAGTGTGTAGGGATGTACAGTTCGAGGAGGAGCGTGCATTGAGGAGGTATAAATACTTGCAGGCAGAGGACCAGTAGGGAGAAGATTCATGAGTCAGGCCTGGGGAGGCACAGAGTCAGAGCACTGGATCACAGATTCGAACATAGGGTATTGGTACAAGTGTTCAGAGGGAGACAGTTGGACATGATCATTAGGAGTGAGATGATGATGAGGAGGAACAACATGATGTAGTTCCATAGGAGTAGAATACTAGGCCACATTCTAAGTGGTATAAGTCCACAATTAGTGATTCCAGGTTGGCAAGACTTGTAGAGAGAGATTTTAGACGAAGTAAACCACTAGAGAGACTTGGGCACATGGTGTTAAGGAAAAAACTCATTTATGTAGAGCCTTCCACTTATGAGCAAGCTGCATAGAATGAAGTGTGGCAGGAGGCCATGATGGAGGAATATTCCTTTATTATGAATAATAATGTATGGGAGGTGGTGCCCAGGCTAGAAGGAAATAAGGTGGTTGGATCCAAGTGGATCTATAAGGTCAAGCATGCATTAGATAGAAGCGTGGAAAAGTACAAACCCTGCTTCATGGCCAACGAGTTTTCACATTGAGAGGGAGTTGAATATGAGGATACTTTCAACCCGATGTCCAGGTATTCCTCGATCTGAGCAATCATATTGTTGGAAGTAGAAAAGGGCTAGTGCATTCATGATATGGATGTGAAGAATACTTTCCTTAATGGATTTGTTGAGAAAGAGGTATATGTTGAGAAGCCAGAGGGATTTGAGTAGGAAATAGAGAGACAAATGTGTGTAGACTGGGGAAAGCCTTGTATGGGATCAAGCTGGCACCTCAGGCATGGTACTCAATGATATATAGCTACTTGAGGGAGATGGGTTTCTAGCGGAGCGAGTCTGATCTGATCCTGTATTTTATTGCAGGGGAGGTGCCTCTCATACTGGTGTTATATGTAGAGGACCTATTTCTGACACGGGATGAGCAACTGATAATAGATTGTAAGGTCCACCTTGCAGCTAAGTTTGAGATGAAATACCTTGGGTTGATGCATTACTTCCTTGGTTTGGATTTTTCGCAGTAGGATGGACACTTTTGATTGGGACAGGGGAAGTATACAGTGGATATTTTGCATAGGTTCATGATGAAATATTGTAGGTCCATGTCCATGAATCTAGTCATAAATTAGAGAAATATTGATGCATCATATTCAAAGACATTAGACCCCATTGTGTATCATCAATTAATTGGATCACTCATGTATCTGGTTAATACTCGACCATATATCATCTTTGTAGTAAAATATTTGAGCGCAATGAATATTTTTTGCACGCAATGAATATTCAACGTTGATGAATGATTTCTTTAGAAATTATATTTCTTGCATGCTATGAAACAAATATGGATGTATGAATGATGTATTTTTGTTTACTCTTGTGCCATGTAATGATGTAGATGTATGATGGATAATCTAGATGGGAGTTAAGAGTTGTGATTGATTAATGGGAAGTAAACACCTCCTTGTTCCTCAGAACAGTCGCCATCCCCAAGACCTTAAGTGGTCAAAATCAATCGAATGAATCCTAGGCTTGAGTGTTGCTTATTTTCCCTGGAGATCCTAACCTTGTAGGGTAGGTTGGGTGGGTAGTTATTTATTATTCAGCGATATGGTTGATCATTAATTATACTTGCTTCAATTGATTTTGATGTGTTGAACTGCATCACTAATTATGTTTATGTGATGATCATGTGTCACTTTCATTTGAGTTAATGCGTTGGCTTATGTCGTCATTGATTACATTGAGGCATCACTTGTAATGCTTTTAAATTATGATGTTGTGTTGATTATGCGTTGTTATGAATTACGTGTTGAAGAAAATTTTCTAATGCTTTAAATTATTTTTTTACCTATTGTACTTCATTTCTTGTCGTAACGACGAGGACGTTACAATTTAGCAGTGAACAACCAATTTTAATTTCAAAGAACAACTAAATATGCAATGATTAAAATGAAATTCATACTCATAAATTGTAATAAGATGGAATCAATTTTTTTTAATAATTGGAAATGTCTTGAAGGCATCCATATCAATTTCTAAATTTGGGAGTTGTATTTTAATTTGGTAGCGATCAGGTGGAAAGATGCATTCTAATTTTGTAATTTAAATTGACAGCTACAATTTAATTTATGAATTGTTGTTTGTAAAATAAGATGGTAGCGAACAATCTTAATTATAATTACAAATTACTCTCATTACAATTACAAATTTAGAAATAATAATATTAGAGTCATTGAAGTTGGGGAATTGAAGAAGTCCGCCAATGCCTTGCACTCCTTCTTTAATCCCACTTGCTAATCACATAGACTTCACCGGTACCTCCCAGCCAATGCTAGGTGTACTCTTCTTCCCCCTTTGCCCCACAAGACACAAAGGGACCACACACAAGAAACCAAAGCTCAATATGTCTCAATCTTGCCTCACAAGGAAGAGCTTCCACTCCTACTCAAGCTTGAAATCCCAACTCTCACAAGTAAAACACGGTCAAGATAATTTTGGCAGCATAATAGTACCATAAAAAGTGAGATCCATATCCCTTCTACCACAATTGCTGTATAGAAAAAATCCAATGACACCTGTCCTCATGCACAATTAAATATCTTTTTAATTAATTGAATTATGATTATTCACCTACACACTTGTCACACTCTCACCAAGCTACACAAGTAAATACCATTTTTATTTTATTTATAGTGCCAGTTTCCCTCACATTTCCCAATGCGTTCCTATTTTCTCTCTTAGTTCTCCCTTTGTTCCCCAAATTATCATTTAATGAGTGTCTCCTAAATGGATCTTAGTTAGAGTTGGATTAGGAATCTTCTTCTAGTTAGACTTACTCGTAGCTTGAATCTAGATACTATTCTATGTGTACACCTAATCTCTCATATTTTATTTCTTTCCTTTTTAAAAATCCCTTGCATTATTTTCAACCTCACGTGCATTTTATCCAACCCAATTGTATTCCCCTTTTTCCTAGAGTTTGATTATATTCTCCAACCTTTTAACTTATGTTGTAATTAATTTAGTCATTTAATTAAGTTTATAATTAAATTTAGACTTATACTTAGTCTTAGACTTTTGTTGGGCTTTATAATTAATAATTTACTATTTAATTAATCACTTTATTCCAACAATGTCTAATTATTTTGATGTTTTCTAGGCCACCTAGATTTATAGACTCAAGTTTTTAATTACATGATGTGCCTTTCAAGAAGCACGTCCATGCTCCAAGAGTGAGACTCTCCTTTGAATGGTTTTGGAAGTTTTTTCGACCCTTGGAGTCAAAAATCTACTCAGCCAACCTTGTGAGAGACTAAGGGATTCTAAGGAATAAGGATTCCACCTTATTATGCACCCCTTAGAAATTTTTATGAGTGATTCTCTTAGTCCTCCCTCATGACACCATGGACCTATCAAACTAGGTAATCATTAAAATACCATTCAGGCCACGTTAGGAGTGATAGTAGGCTGTGATTGGGACATTGCCACACCTCTCCCTCAATGTTTGGTTTATGTGAATGGACCCTCTACTCCTTATGTGAGTCAGATTAGCAAGCATCGTGAAGCCTGCATCCATTGAAAAAAAAATGTGTCAATAATCCATATACATAAATCATATTGTAATCAATCATATGTCATATGTGCATAAAATGAAATACTCAAACAATACAATCCATTCCTTGACTCAATACGGAGTCCAGGGAAGTCCATTGATGCCATCAACATCAATAACACTTCATGTGTTTTGTACACTCAGGAAAACTTGTCAATACATATACATCAAACTAGATATAAGTCACAATATATCATCATCATCATATATAACCCATAATTGAAACAAAATCATAGTATACCAAAACCGGATCACTTACACGCAAAGTGTCCTCAAAGAATATGCCAATAAACATGTGCTCAATAGAGAGGGATGTTACATATCCTAATCCTAAAAGTTCAATTAGAAGAGGCAAGAAGGAAAAAATAAGTAGTGATAATCTAGTTGAAGAGAAAGGAAGAAAAATGCAAATAGCTAGAATTCAAGATTGTTTCCTTAAGAATGGATTTGGAAAAGTCAATTCCTTAGTTTAAAAAAAGCTTCAAGTTTTAGAAGAGTATTGAAATATTAAATGATATCATCAATTTTGAAATGTATACATTCATTAAGAATCATCTTGGATATGATGTTGTTGTTTCCTCCATACCTACACCTAGCCTTTATACAAACAAAGAAGTTTTATTTGTTAGAGGAGGAGTTCAGACTAGATTTCTAGAAGAACAACCTACTATTAATTGTGTTGAACATATTGATGAGCTACATGCTCGTCACATGCTATAAATTGAACATGTTTATACAAATGAAATTTTTGTTGATATTCCAAGTTGTTCTACTCTTGTAACTGAACTAACCCTGAGCCTACTTCCTATAATCAACCCTAACAAAAAATATGTTCCCTATCATCATCCTCACCAAAAAAATAGAAGGAATGGAAATCATGCTTTTAGATCATTGAAAAAGAGATGTACAAATAAGAATTATGGACGCGTGTTGACTACAAGGATAGATTGTGGTTCGATTGATCAATGGTGTTGGAAACACTTAACTAGATGTTTTAAAACTTCATATCATTGTATCATAAATTTTGCAGTTGTGCAACACTTCTCTTACTTACTGATGATTTCCTTGGAAATGGTCAACTAGGAATCAACATGAAATGACATTCAACTACAGTTTTGACTGGGTTGTCTGTCAACTAGAACTTTCGACAAGAACTATCGCCGCTACTTGTTGATTCCTTAGAGGACGAATACTTGAAATTGTTGATATGAAAAAATAACTGATGTCTTCTTGTTGACTCGACTATTTATTATTGAATCAACATCGATTTTTTGAGACCAACCCAACCGTGTTCAACTATTGTTGGATATGTCATACTGCTTATGTTGGATACAAAGACTCTCTAGATTGACAAAGACAGATTATATTGCATTGTTGATGAAAATGTTCATAATTTGACTTATAGTACTCAAAAGGTGAATATTTTATTCTAACAAAATGTACATATGCATATTAGGCAGGCAACATTGATAACAAAAAACGTGCAAGTTGAGGATGTTATATTCTCAGTATCATGCATATAATTTTCATTCAGTATTATCGGCATTCCTTCTTTGAACCTTGAATTATTTTTTATAGTTGGGAATGAAATTTGAGGACATATCTACACATTTTTCCAAGGAAACCTTAGAATCCTTTGTGAGTTGTGTATGGAACTTTGCAATTTGGCATGGTTTGAGGTGTTGGACACACCTACCACACTTAGAGGGGGGGTGAATGAGTGTGGGGATCTTTTCAAAAAACTTCCCTCTTAAACAAAACTCATTAGTTAGCATTCAACATTTACTCATTACTCATTACTGTCATTTATAACCAGTTAGACGTGAACATATACCAGCACCATATATCAACAACATATATCATCAATAAGTCATCACCACAAGGAACACAAATAACACAATATGTATATACAATTTTATTTTTATTATGGACTACAATCCTTGGGGTTTTTCAGAAACAACTGAATAGAGTACAAATATGCAAGAGAACCGACTCTATATGCAAGACTCAGCTTACATCCTCAACACCAACTGAGATGAGGAAACAATCCTCCACATATATCAATCTGTCATAGGTACGCGACCTGTCAGTAATGCAACCCGCGTGTGTATGTGCCACGACTCACTACAACCCATGTATGTACGCAAGCAGTCTATAATGCAACATGTGTATACCTATGAGAAACTAGGGTTTTTCTTTGCTTCACATGCTCAGATCCTTTGTAACCAAAATTCACATTCTCTTCTGTCTTTCACTATCCAAACTGACCACCAGCCAGTCACAACACATCCAAGCTCTCCAATAACTTATTCATGCTTCTCAATCATACAATATGAATGCCACTCAAACATGTGTAAACAACCAATATACTATAACCACCATATCAATATTGAATCATAAGAGTGTTTCTCACTCCATCAACCAACTCAAACCACATCATAACATCCATACCAAGAATGCGTTAAGAATTTACCAAACAAAAAACAATATCCATCAATACAATAATATCACCATACTAGAATCTCTGTGGCAGATCTTATAAAATGCAGATATGGAACCTGCTTCAGTCTTCAGCAGTCAATTATCAGCTCAAACACAAATCCCCATGACTTTATCCACTGTACATGCGCTATATTCATACAACCTATGTGTGTATGCGCTATGGCCCATTACAATCGTCGTATACCTCAAAAACTAGGGTTTCTAAAGCTCCAAGACTTTTGTCGTCAAGATCTCAAACATTGCTGATACTTTGATGTGTCCATGAGATCCTATTCACACTCTCTTTCCCATAATAGATCTTCAATCATGCTCAAGAGATACTCACAAAAGATACACAAGAGATACTCCCAAAATGTACATTTTACAAGAGACCCTAGCCTCTTATTTATACTCTTCATCTTCTAGATCACTTAACCCACTTCTAGGTGACTTAACCAATTTCTAGGTCACTTGACCTATTTTCCTCATTTTAGTGTTAACCACTTTCCATAAATAGAAAGTTCTCCATTACTTCATCATTTAAATATTCCTCCTCAATTTTTTCACCTTACTTTAATATTTAAATAGTCCTCCTTGACTTTGTCACTTCACTTTATCATTTAAATAATAATTTATTCTTTTCAAGTACTTTGACTTGTTTGACCTTTTGGGGCTTCAAGCTATCATGTGGGGGTTCTCTAACTTTGTAAGGCCATAACTCTAAAACCATGAGGAGTTATGTGACATTCCACATACCACCAGAAATGGCATTACAAGCACTATCCATATAGAATAGTTTCTTTGAAAAATTCACTGATCGTCATCTCATTATTCCATACTCAAGCATGGGTCCTCCAATCATACTTCAAGGTAAGGTGTCTTCCCGTGAGGGATTTCACCATAAGGGGACCAATTTGGAGTTAATCCATTTGTGCACCTTATGAACCATGATAAAAATAATGAGTCATATTTGCATCAAACAAACTATGCATCATATATCAAAGAATCCATCTTCATCATGTATCAATGACAACTCATTGATCCATCTTCATTTATGCATAATATCAATGATAACTTATTGATCTATCTTCAGCTATTGGTTTCCACTTGACATATATCATTCTTATCAAGGTCAATACATATACATTGTTCATCAATCATCAATCAATCAATCCATTGACATCAATCAATCACTTAATCACTTAACATCAATCCTTTGACATTAATCAATCAAATCATTGGCATCAATGACAACATGATCCAACAATCTCCCGCTTTGGAATTGATGGAAATACCAATCATTGATGTCAACACCAATCATTGATGTCAACATGTAGACAAGGCATACTCTACATCAATAGTCATCAATCATAACAATGTGACTATCTCTCCCCATCACACTATCTCTCCCTATCAATAAAAATCAATCACATCAGTGTGACTATATCTCCCCCTTTGAAATCAATGAAAAAGGGCCATTCTTGTGACACCCCTCCTAGCTAAGGACATCTACTTAGTCAACCGGTGAATTTTTTTTTTTGTTAAAGTGTGTGCGCGTGTGCAGAAGAAACAACCCCCCCTCGACTCTACGTCACACTCGAACCAATAGGACGCAAGTAAGACGAACACAATCAAGTCGACCCGACATATCATAGCGACAACAAGAAGCAACGCCCCGAACAGGAGGCGAGCAACTAATGACTGTAGGCAGAGACAGACACCAGGGGTTAGGCACAGTACTGTCACAGAATGAAGGAATCCGACAGTAGAGTCGCAGTAGTGGAACTGTGCCTTTAAACGGCCCGAGACTACTGATACGGCTCGGAATGTGTCGCAAGAGTGGAACTATGCCTTTAAACAGCCCGAGACTCTTGATAAGGCACTAGATTCCTTCCACCGGATTACACACAGACACAAATACTAAGCTACAAGAGGAGTCTATATCCCGCCCGACACGGACAGACTATGCAATACAAAACCACCAAGTACTGCAAGATCAGGGACAACAATAAGCACGACACATTGCATTTTTCTCAGAATTGCCATAATGAACGACGACATCCATACCCTAATGGTAAACCCCCGACTTTACATTCTCCTCATTAACTTGCCCTACCACCAGACATTCTAATAACCTAACAACAATAACATCGCCAAAAAGACATTGTCATCAACACTTCAAATTAACGAAGATCATCCTTGCAATTTAAACTCCATCATGAACATTTCAAGTAAGCAATTATTAATATTGCGATTAGGACTTTATCCTAAGGTACGATCAATAATTTCAACTAACCAATATTATCATTGCGATCTAAGCATCCTCATGAACGTTCATTTAACAAATTTTAACCTTGCCACTTAAGTATCCTCATTCACATTGCCATGATACAATTACTCAACTTCGCAATTCATCCCACCTTTACATTTCAGTTAATAATATCACCTTTGCAATTAAACAATTCATTATCATTGCAGCTCTACCAACATTTACATTCAATTAATGATATTACTATTGCATTTTAACTAATTCACCTCATTACCATTCTACCACATTAGCRTTSAATTTATAATATCACTATTGCATTTAAACCAGTACTCATCATTGCCATTCTATCACATTAACATTCAATTTATAACATGAACAGTTTCAATCAACATCTACTTAACATTGCCCATCAACTAGTGTTAACATCTCCCTTAATATTATTAAAATGGAAATCAACAATTATTAATTTTGCCAGTCAACATCATCATTGACCTGGCAGATTAAACAACCTTGTTAAGGTAAATTTAACCAGAAATATCAGGGTACTTACACCAATATTGACAGTGCAGCTTAGAACAATATTAATAATAGTATTTAACAAGTATTATTATTGCATTCAATCTAAACATCATGCATATAACCATGTAATAAGTAATAAAAATAATGCCTATTACTAACAATACCAATAACATGTATAATCATTGTCAATCAACAAATATTAATTAAAATCCTGGAGAATAATTCTATGGAGGGTAAGTGTGGGGATTGGTGCCGAATCACTATAATATGCGTTTGCAATAAATGCCCATGTCGATCTGCTGGCTAACTCCTAAATAAAAGACAAATACATTCATACCCTAAATGTTGACAGCCGCATGCGCCAACTAATTTCATAAAAAATTTATAGCACATTGACAATAATTAACCTTCATATCCATTCATATAACGATAACCCTAATTAAAATGACTCAATTAAACACTATCATATTCAAGGAGACATTGAATAAATCCACCATTATCATTATATTGCGATTCCGCCCGCATTAACAATTCAATAAATGATATTAATAATTTAATTAAGCAATTACCTAATACTGCCATTTAACTAGAATTAACATTTCAGCAACTAATATTAATATTTCGATTACACAATAAGTAACCATCACCCTTAACATGGCAAATTAAAACAATCATGTTAGTGCAAATTAAACATTGTCACCATTGCTAATGAGCAACCTTTACGATTGTAGTTTAAGCTTCACTAGTTTTTCATTTAACCATTATTACTTATGGCCATAACAAGTACAATCATTGCGAAATGACAATTATTAATAATCCCAGTCAACAACATTATTAATATTGCAGTTTAAAGAATCTATCATTATTGAAATTTAAACAGTCAACTTAATCATTCGAATAAATATTACAAGCGTTGGGAAAAAGGGTAACGCTATTTTTATTTTTATTTTGAATAACCGTTACAGCCAGTCATTGGGTATGGCGAGGACGTCTTTATTATTATAACTGATTATGCATTACAGCAATGGCGTTTGGGGTAAGGGTAATACTGTTTTTATTATTATTATTTTTTAATCGATTATATATTACAGCAAAAACCTAAAACCCAAGGTTTGGGAAGGACCAAAACCTAAAACCCACACGTATACACAGTCAAGCCATTTCTTCGCTTATTAAAATTCTGTAGGGAGTGAGTTAAAAGTCCAGACTATATTCTAAGGTTCACAGCTCTTAAGGTAAGGTAAATCTGAGTTTCTGAGTACGGTGCTAGGTTAGGAGTTGCGCTCTGTGCAATGACATGTCCAGGCGCCCAGTTAGAAGGATAACAAAAATTTAAAAACTTCAGGTTCTTAGATGAGGTAGCATGGACTCTAAAGCAAGGGAGAAAATCACTGGTCAGTTACGGGCACCAAAAGATGCCTGTATCCACCCGAAATGGACTCTTGGCAACAAGAGGAACATTATTTTTTTGATTGTTCTCTCCTGGAAAAGGTAGTTGCGTTGAACATTTCAACCACATTGAAAATCAAATAGAAATTAATATTATTTTCTAAAAATCTGCTACATTCACCCTTCCACACGATGTACACAGATTGCTCATTGGTTATCCATCCTTTAAAGTCATAGTTGTAAGTAAAATACTGAAGAATAGAACAGGTATACATTCAGGTTCTTGGGTCACTTTATTTCCGTTTCAATCTGTTGATAGGGATTTGAGATCTGAAAACAATCTGAAAACCAATGTGGGGTACCAGGACGGCTGCTGCGCACTGCAGGATGGCAACGAGAGGAAATATATTCCTACGGCTGGTGAAATAAGGGAATACCCCCGTCCAGAAGCGTCCAGAACACAAGGTGGACGCCCAGCCTTACTAAACGCCCACAGTCCAGGTGGCTACGCTCAAGGAAAAGGGAGAACCCACAGAGAAACGAGCACCCAAGGGTATAGACAGCAACTACCAACTAAAAAGAAGAAAAACCCACTGTGTAATGCCTCCATGGTGGAAATAAAATCGACCAGGCAAGCAAGGGAACCCCGAGATAAAAGCTAAAGAACAAAAGGCCCAAAATGAATGTAAACGCAGGGGTCTCAAGAATCAAACCCTACTGCAACAAGCTCACGGTGTAAAAATTATGCCCAAGGGAAAACGAGAAGACCACCGGGATCATAACAAAGGCCCAGAACCAAAAACAATGCCCAGGAGGAAAAGAGTAAACCCTACTGCCCCAACGCCCATGGCATTAAAAATGAAATAGCATGAACCACAACAGATTACCTGAGCCCTTAACTACAATGTTTTTAAATGAAGATCTTCTGAAGTACCTCCCTTTTCCCCCTTTTTTTTTTGAGTTTTAAGGACTAGAAACAACATTCCACAACAATACAACCATAAACGCAACAGTAAAACACTATCCATTCTACTCTACTCAGTTCAGGAACGTACCTTTGCCTTATTTGCTTGCCGCGACGATTCCTTGCTCCTGCCCCTGCCGCTCCTGCTTGCCGACCTCAATGAGCTCACCGGTACCTCCCAGCCAAACGCTAGGGGTACTCTTCTTCCCCCTCAGCCCCCCGAGCCACAAAGGGGCCACACACAACCAGAGAGTCACTAGCTTCTCAGCTCGCCTCCA
>ML787102.1:470981-484796 GCA_009831015.1 Picea engelmannii
TTTTGAATTTTCATTTGTTAAGGCCACACTGAAATTTCCCCCTCGGTTTCTAGAAGGTCTTAGGCTTAGGGTTTAGATTCTGAGCTAGACGACAATTGGTTAAGGGTAATGCTTAAGGTTTTATTCAGGTGCTGAAGACTTAGGGCTAATTAGGCTGACTCCATCAACCACCTTTACCGCGACGTTCCCTTCAGGTCGCACCACGTGCGCCAAGGGTGCCACTCGCCTCTGGACTTTCTTTTGGCGACGTGCCCTTCAGGATGCACCACGTGCTCCAAGGGTGCCACTCGCCGACTAAGTTTCTTCTGTGCGACGTGCCCTTCAGGATGCACCATGTGCTCCAAGGGTGCCACTCACCGAATGACTGATTGGTAGACCTCTATAACCCCTGGAGTCAATACTCTGCCAGGTGAACTAGTAGGAGACTAAGGGCTCTAAGGAAGAAGGCCCCCGCCTTATTGCGCGCCCCTTAGAATCATCGTGAGCGACTGTCGCAGTCGGCCCTCACGGCATCGTGGGTCCTCTCGAACTAGGTAATTGTTAACCTACAGTTCGAGCCACAGTGGGAGTGCTAGCAGGCGGTGGTAGGGCTGCTGTCCACCCCTCTCCCTCAACCTCCCTGCAATCATGTGTGGCCCCTTTACTCCATATGTGAGTCAAGTCGGCAAGCTATCGTCAGCCTGCATCACCAATAATCATGTCAGAAATGTCGACATCAAAACATCAAATCAAATGAAACATTATAATAAACATATCAACCCAAAATCAAACTCCCTGACTCAGTCCGGAGTCCTAGGGGGTTCTGCCGATGCCTCTGCATCCTCAAGGTCAAAACCCTGCACACTCAATAAAACTGAGTCAATAGCACCTTTCTACATCAAATAGTAACACATCACGTCATCTGTCAATCACATCATACTCAAATATAAAAGGTCTAACATAAAAAGGGTCCAGATCACTTGCGAGCAAGTGTCCTCAAATAATAAGTGTTCTTAGTGCGCCAGAGTGGGATGTTACAATTCTCCTCTTGGGGTTGCTCCCCTTGCTTGAACTCTCCTTGGGGCTGCTTCCCTTGTCTGGATGCCTATGAATAATCTTTCCCCTTTTGAACAAGGGATATGAATCTGGTGTAAAGCTAAAAATACATTGCTCACGATCCCCCTATGACCATCGCTCCCCCTGGAATTATGCCTATGTGCTCTTTCCTCAAATATAGGTATTTTTCTTAGTATGCATCTAATAAATGTCTCCTCCTAGAATCATGGGAAGAAGAATGAATGCCCCTATGGGTATGTCTCCCCTTATCTGCAATATGAGGAATATGCTACCACATGATGATCCTTGGACCTATACATGCATCAAACTTATGCAATACCAAATATCATGAATCAAATGATATGTCAACAATGAAATAGAGAATCATGAGAAAAATATCAACCAATTACATCTTGTACCAAAATGTGTGCCAATCTTGTACAACACCCATGTACATCAACACCATACAATGTGTCATAAGATATCAGCCATGGAATGTATCAACCGTATGCCTTTATCATCATGCCAACATGTGCATCTACCAATATGCCAAACATGTGCATCCACCAATATGCCAACCATGTGCATCCACCAATTTGCCAACCATGTGCATCTACCAACATGCCAAGAATATGTGTATCTACCAATTTTCAAACAAGTGTTATATCACTCATGATATGTCTCTACCATGAACCAAGTGCCACAAACATCAAATGTCTAATGTACCAAAATGTATGTTGATCAAGTAATACCAATGATGTACTTTTAGCCAAGTACTCATCATCCAAACCTATATCAAACATGTACATCAACATATATCACTACTTGCACCAAGAAAATATGCCAACCATACACCAACATGCTAAATCCTCATACATGTATGCCAATTCCTCCATAAAACATGTGAAAATAAAATTGATAGTAGATGCCTCTACTAATGTATCAATCATGAATCAATTGTAGATCAAGCCATGACTCATAAATGATGTGCAACATGATCACCTCATAAAATCACCAACTACATGTCCCAATATGTAGCCCATTCATATGCCAAATGCATGCACCAAGATATCCAACAAGTAAGCTTTCAATAATACATCATAAGATATATCAATGAAAATGAAAGTATGTACCAGTCATGTACACCAACAGACCAAACCTCCATTCACTACATCAAATACTAAGCATCCAACAACACATGTACTAGTAGTATGCTTTAATAGATCAATGTTATCTTTAGATATATCACATAACCAAGGTGCCATAACTTCACTTTCATAACCAACATTGTTCTTCAACAGAAAATGCCTCAATCCATACTCATGGGTTAGTGCCATGCATCCAAGATGGAATTTCATTATTTTTATCATCACATTACATAATCCAATATAGAATCATGAAAACCTGCAACAAACAGTGTAAAAAACTGCAACAAATAATGTCAGACCCTGCACCACACTGTTATACCATCACATCAAGCTGCAACCCATGTGTATTGCATTTTTCCGAAGGATTTACCACATATACGTGGCATGTTGCACAACAACTCGCATATGTACTCGACCTATTCAAGTTCAACCTGTGTATGTACGTGACTATTACCATTTTCACCAGCGTATGTTTCAGTAGATGACTTAGTCTAGCTTCCCTTAAGTCTTATATTCTTCTCTAGCTTCTTAGTCTTCTTCACCCACTTCTAAAGGTGTCCCTGCTTCTCATAACTTGACCTCTGAGCATCCATATTTTCAAATATGTCTCCCTTCCTTACTTCATTCCTTCTCCAAGTAGAATAGTTTTCCTCATCAAGGATTGGAACTTCATCATCCATTTGTGTGTCCATGGATCTCCTCTAAGATTGTTAAGGATTATAGTGAATGCTCGCTCTGATTCCAATTGTTGGACACACCTACCACACTTAGAGGGGGCGTGAATGAGTGTGGGGTTCTCCCTCTTACACAAAACTCATTAGTTAGCATTCAACATTTACTCATTATTCATTGTTGTAATTTATAACCAGTTAGATGTGAACATATATCAACAATGTATATCAACAACATATATTATCAATAAGTTATCACCACAAAGAACAAAAAGAACAAAAGATGTATGTACAATTTTATTTTTATTACATACTACAATCCTTGGGGTTTTTCAGCAAAGACCGAATAGAGTACAACTCTACAAGAGCACCAGCTCTATATGCAAGACTCAACTTACATCCTCAACACCAATTGAGATGAGGCAACAATCCTCCACAGATATCAATCTGTCACAGGTACACAACCTGTCAGTAGTCCAACCTGCGTGTGTATGTGCCCTGTCTCACTAGAGCACGTGTATGTATGAAACCAATCTATAATGCAACATGTGTATACTTCTGAGAAGCTAGGGTTTTGCTTTGCTTCACATGCTGAGATCCTTTGCAACCAACAATCACATTCTTTTCTGTCTTTCACTGTCCAAACTGACCACTAGCCAGTCACAACACATCCAACCTCTCTAATAGCTTATTCATTCTTCTCAATCATACAATATGAATGCCACTCAAACATGTATAAACAACCATAATACTATAACCATCATATCAATACTAAATCATAAGAGTGTTTCTCACTCCATCAACCAACTCAAACCACATCATAAAAACCATACCAAGTATGCGTTAAGCATTCACCAAACAAACACGAATATCCATCAAGACAATAATATCACTATACTAGAATCCTTGTGGCAAATATGAGCCCATAGAATGCAGATCTGCAACCTACTTCATTCTTCAGCAGTCAGTTATTAGCTCAAACACAAATCTCCATGACTTTATCCATTGTACGCGCCCTGTCTTCATACAACCAGTATACTATAACCATCATATCAATACTGAATCATAAGAGTGCTTCTCATTCCATCAACCAACTCAAACCACATCATAACAACCATACCAAGAATGCCTTAATAAACATGTAGAAAGTTTTTGGCATCTTTTTAATCAATAGAAAGAGGATCAGTTTAGGCGAGTGATGGTAAAACATAGAAGAATCAGCAATCATGGATGATTTTAGGGGCTAAATTTCGTTTAAGGGCTAATTTTCCATGGTTTTTCCAAAAATGAGATTCGTTATTTTAAAAATGATTCGCCCAAATTCTATAGGATAAAATTATTTTACCTTAAAAATTGCCAAAATGTTATAAAAACTATATTAAATCCTTAGAAATTTGAATATTTTTACAAAAATATCGCCAAACATTCATAGTTGGCATATGAAGGATCAGTAAGACTTGCCAAGGTTTCTACATTTTAAAATAAATTTCCATCCTTCAAATCATCCCTGTCAACAATTACAACAAGAAAATATAGTACATTCACAAGGTGAGCTAGCTGGGAAAACTACAAGAGAAATCACATTCTAAAGGGGAGAAAGAAACAAAAGGAACTATACAGAAAAAATATGAAGCATATTCCCATCAAGTACCACTTCCTAAGAGATCAGGTAGTTGAACTAATTGCCAATTTGGAATGCATTTCCCCCAAGCAACAAGTTGCATATATTTTTACCAAACCCCTTCCCATAGAGACATTTGAATATCTCAGATGGATGTTGGGAGTGATATCCCTCTCATATCACCAGTAAAGAAACATAGCTTAGGGGGAGCACACATTTTCCACTAATGTAAAAGGATGATAATGACATATAGAGGGAGAGTTGTAGATAGGAAGAGGAGAATTATAGATAGAAGGAGAGTTGAATACAAGGGAGAACTCTTTCTATTTCTAGAGGATTATGTGTTTTTTAGTGCAGGGTTTCCATCAACGACAAAGGGATAGATTGATGAATAAACTATTTTTATTGATGTCAAAGGTAAGTAAGTATTCAAATATAAATGTGATTTTAATAAATACAAAAGTGGAAAAGTTAAGTGGAAGTGGAGTTTAGATAAAAGTGAATTAAAATAAAAAAGGAAAAAGTGAAACTAGAGTACGTAAAAGTGTAGTAAACATGAAAATGGATTAAAAAAGGTAAAAGTGAAAATGCACATGGTATTTTCACATGGATTTAAAACCCATTGTGGTATTTTAACCATGGTATGTTAAAATGTGAATTAAAAATAAAAAAGGGGAAAAATTAATTATTATTCAATAAAAGTCTTGTATTTTCAATTGAACGTGAGTTTTCATGTACATCTTATGGTAAATTATAAATGGAGAAGAGGGTTATTGATACAGATAATTTTGAGGAATGATATTAAGGAATACATATAATAGATATAAAACAAAGAAATACACAGAGATATGGAAAGGAGAACAATAATACAATAAATCTCAGATTCTAATAATGACTTCCTAAAACACAAAAGACTGTAAAATGCAAAAACGCACAAGCTAGCTAGAATGGTGGTAGCTTATCTCTAAGAAAAGATGTGTAAGATACACTCATTCGAAAGAATATGAGTACAATGAGGCTCCAACTGCCTTTTTAACATAAAACATAAATGAGAAAACCGTATACATCATAAAACCTAACCCCTTGAGATGAAATTCCAAAAGGTGTGTGGGTCCTCATGGCGGTAGTTTTCATGTCAACTTCCCGAGGGAATAATGTTTGCATACAATCTTTGTTTGGGGTGATTGATACACACCTGGAAAGGTATAAATAAGGAGTACATATTTCCTTTGGCCTAACATATTCCTTCAAACAAAATCTAGGTGCTTCCAAGCCCAAAAAATGTCATTTAGGGCCTCAAAATGGCCCTAGAAGTTTGGGACCAAAAAAAATGTAAAAAAACTGCGAGAACGGAAATTGGTATTTGAGATATCCGAATAGGTGGATGAACACCGCTATCCACGTGGATCATTCATGTCCTCTTAGGAAGCAATCGTAACCATTGCGTCAACTTCCTGCATCAGATGAGGAAACTTCTATTGAATGTGACTCCTGGTGAGCCACTTGCCCTGATGAAGAAATTTCCCTTATTTGATGATCCGATGGAGTTTGATAATATGTTGGAGGGTTTTATTTGTCTTGGTGTCTAGGATATGATAAATTGTCGCATGTTCGATGCAGGAAGCATTGAGTTTTGTAGGGGAGAATAGTTCGACCACATTTGAAGTGTCCAAGAGAGATGGAAAATATGTTTAGAGCAGTTCCACATTAAATATAGGGTACAAGAAAAGGAAAGGATGGATACTTAATTCAAAATAATTTTCACCCATAGCCTCGGTGATAGTGTAAGGCTAGTATCATAGTGGGAGAAACTTCCAATGGGATCCTATGAGGCACTCTTTCTGCAAATGTGACCAAACATTTTCTCCCACCTAAACTTTGTGTGGTACCCAATGTTGATCGTGGCATTGCTTGTACTTGGCATTGGATTTCTATACAATATCATGAAATTGTTGTTGGATGTGTTGGATGCACTCAACAAATTTGGTTTCTTGATCAGCATCATTTTGAGCATTGGAGGATTCTTCCTGTGCGACTGTAATGGAAAGAGCTATGTCAATGGGGACCAATGGCTGGAAACCAAAGCACAAATGAAAAGCAATGTGGCCAATATAATTGTGGAAGGATGTTTTGTAGATATGTTGAACATAAGGAAGGATTTTATCCCAGGTGTGTGGATGTTTGGAATTATACATCCTGAGGATATGAACAATCATCCTGGTGACTACCTCTATTTTTCCATCGGTTTGTGGGTGGAAGGCAATTGATTTGTTCAGGTTGATGTCCATCATCAACCATAGGTTGGACTAAATAAAATTGAGGAACCTACTCTCTCGATCATAGCTAATAGTTTGTGGGAGCCTAAAATGGACCAAAACATGTGTGAAGAAGAGACTGGCGGTGGCCCAGGTTATGATGCTCTTCTTGGAAGGTGCCAAAATTACCATCTTAGAGAATCGATCAATGACCATGAAGAAACATTCATTATCGTGCTTGGTTGAAGGAAAACTAGACATGTAGTCCATGGAGATGGAACCCCAAGGCCTATCTGGAGTAGGAAGAGGGTATAGCCCTGTTTTTCTTGATGGTGGGCTTGGAAATGGCATAGGTAATATAGGATATGATGTTCTTATGAACATATTGTCAAAGCTTCAACCAATAAAAATATTTGGTAGTACTATCACTATATTTTATACACCAAAATGTCTCACTTCCCAGCTGTAATGAGCTTCCCAGATCAACTTGGCATGCTTTCTTGAAGGAAAACAAGGATGGCTCTGATGGAATAACAATCCATCATGGAGATGAAAGTCAAGAACTATTTTTCCTACATTCAATGCCTGATAGAGAATAACGAAGTGAGAGTCATTATTGTATAATTATGGCCATCAATATGTATCATTTCCACAAGAGTTAAGAACTGTGGTTAGCACTGCCACCAAGGGACGACTAAGAAAATATACGACATGGTTGGTGCTACCCTTCTTGTACTTGATATTAAAGTGGAATTTTTGTAGGTACATGGGATAGTTCTGATGGCAGTCATTTTGCAACTTTCCTTGTGTCTAAATGAATTATAGAGGCATGTGATCGGTGTGGATGATCAGTCTAATGATGAAATATGAAGAAAATGTTGCATTCTAACTCCTTAGTTTGGACGAAATTGTCAACACCATCAACGGACTTGGTGAAACAATTGTAGAACCAATGATTTTGCAAAAGGTGTTGAGGTCAGTCCTCTTAATATTTGATTCCAATGTTATTTCCATTGAGGAAATGAAGGATATTGATCAGTTAACAATGGATGAATTGCATGGGATCCTCACTATATATGAAATGAGCACTGAAAAGGAAAAAATATCAAAGAAAGAAGAGCCTTGCAAATCCTCAAAGAAGATGAAGAACAAGGATCACAAATCAAGAGATTGCTCTAGATGTGAATCAAACGCATAGGAAGAAAATTTTATGATAAAACTAAAAAAGGGATCCGGAAAATACAAACGTAAGTTTCCCTTTAAATGCTTTAACTGTGGAAAAGTACGACATTTTTTTGCCAAGTGTCCATATGAGAAAAATGAAAGTGATAATTAATAATACTATAACATAAAGAGAAAACATCATCAACACATAAATACCCACAAGCGGGACAAACATGAAAAGAAGAAGAACTTTTTAAAGTAGAATAAGAATCTCTACTCAAAAGGGGTCAATAATTCGTCTAAAGAAAGCATTGAAAGTAGTTCTGATAGTGATAGAGAAGACACTGTTTTTATGGAAATCAAAAAAAATTGGTGAAGAAAAAGAAATGATAAATTCAGAAGAAGAGGAAACCATTGAAACAAGTGAATAAGTGGATATTGAATAAGAACACATCCATGTCTTAAGTGTAAGGAACCTGCAGTTAAAATCAAATTCAACGAGTAAACGATAAAAGTAGCATATTATTATTATTTGTATTTTTTTATAAGATTAATTATAACATTGTGTAACTAATTTCATCCATAATATAAACATGTAATAAAATAAAAATTCACCTACAAAAAAAAGCAACGAACAAACCTAATACGTCAAGAACTACAAAATCTAAAGTTTCTCACTAGAGACACAACACATAAATTTGCAAATTCTTTGTATCCACCCTTAATAAGGTTGCACAACTTGCACCTTTTAATTTAATCCGATGCACATGTATTACATTATAAAATCATTAATACATAACTCATTCCAATCCTAATATATAATATTAATTTCAAATCTTAAAATATAATTCATTGTTACTATAAACTAAAACAAAAACAAGTCATTGACCCATTTCATTTCTCTTTTCCATATATGATTTATAATTTAGCAATTATATTATGAATATATATACATATATAAACACAATCTGAGTGGGCCTAATGGTTAAGAACATGTGTTTCCTCTTAAGAGGTCATAAGTTCAAATTTAAAGGGGGTAGGGTATGTATACCTTCGTAGACTTTACCAGTCAAATCACTGGACGAAGAGACTCCCTTGTCCCACAAACAAGAGGGTCTCATACACCAATTTGACCTGGCTTAAATGTGACCTTAAAAATAAATTATTATTATTATTATTATTATTATATTAATATTATCGTTCATTAATTATAATTAAGGATATATGTCTTTTGATTCAATATATAATTCTTTAATAAAATCAAATATAAATTCCTTATATTAATTATAATTAAATCAAATCATTTATATATGTGTTTTGATTCAACATATAATTCTTTAATAAAATCAAATACAAATTCCTTGTCATAAATCAAATCATGGAATCATTAGTAAAAATTCATTATTATAAGTCCTAAACATCATATCAATAAATATAACACATTAATAACAATCATTAATACAATCTTTAGTATCAAATCATTGAAATATAACCATTTATATAATCATTAATATATGGTCTTTAAATTCATTTTTATTATAACTCCTTGACTTTAATATCTATTTTTTTCAATTGAAAGAAACATTAAATAAGTCATTAATGTAAATTCATTAATAAGAATCATTAAAATAATAACTAGCTTAATGGAATTAGTAATAAGATTATTAATATACATTATTGGATTAATTTATTACAAGACTTATACTTATTACAACACAATTTATCGAGGGACTTCTTAATAATGATTCTAACCCTAAGGACTCTATCTAGTGACTCCACCTTTCGTCAACAGACCTCGTTACTTAACCCACTACAAAATTTATCAAGTGACTTCTTAATAATGATTCTAACCCTGACGACTCTATCTAGTGACTCCACCTTTCATCAACAGACCTCGTTACTTAATCCACTACAAAGATTATTCAGGGACTTCTTAATAATGATTCTAACCCTAAGGACTCTATCTAGTGACTCCATCTTTCGTGGACAAACCTCATTACTTAACCCACTAAAACTTATCGCCAATTTTCTTTCAATATAATTTTGAAAAACCCGTAAGTCGAGGGAGTATCGACCATAATCTTTTGCATTATAAAATAAATGCAACCATTGTTGGAATCTCCCCTTAATCTTTTTGGTTATTAATTGGTTATTACGTCGAAAGGCGTACACCTATTGATAATAGGCACAATTAATGATCTTTTAATTTTATTTAACCTTAAACCCTAATCTGATGGCTATGCATTGAAGATGATGGCATATTCTAAGTTGTCTTCCAAAATCAATGGGTTAGATTTATTGTTCATAACTTTCTTGCATTTATCAAAGCATCTGTTAACATGTTTACTTTTTAACATGTTTACTTTTTAACATTTACCTAATCACATTAAAAAATTACTGTAAGGATATGTAATTTCCACGTTTAAATAATTAAGTAGGATTAAACCGTACAGCCAAACGTTTCATATTACCACAGACGGATTACGAATTACCATAGAAATTTTATGGCAAGCGTTCTCAGCCGATACCTTTCGACGTTCTCAGCCGCGAGTTAGCGGCTGTGCTAGTGTATCACCTATTATGAATCGACACGGAACAAATGACGTTGAGAAATATTGTCCACTTGTAATCCAGTTATTGCATTATATCAGGTCATTACTTTTTCTTGTCTGCCAATTTAATTTGTGTCACGCTAATAATTATCTAATAGTTGACAATCAATTATCTTCCTTTCAGTAAGGTGACTAGAATTCCTTTATTATATACTCAGTTCCAAAAGTGCCTGAGAAAAGAAAAATTACTCAGTACAAAATTTTTGATAAGCATTAAAGTAGCCTCTGAGGTTCTGAGTCAGACAAAGATGCACTAGATTAAGAATTCTCTAAATGGACAATCCTTGAGTTCCGCACTCTGCTTTCTATTTCTAATCCTGGGTGAAATCCCACATCCGTAGAAATCTCACCTCGCCCTTCCATACAATTCTCTGAGCTCCCACGTTTGTAGGTGGTTTGTTTTTAGTTATAAGAAGAGGAAATTTTAACGTTCATGAGGTTAACAATATCTTATGAGACAGACAGCCTCATACAATGATTTCTTTGTTTCATTCCTTTTCCTGTTAAGTTTTCCACTTTCCCCATTATCCAGTTTGAGTTCTTCCACTTTCTCCATTGTCCCTTGGCTGAATAAATTATTCCAAGAGTTAGCTGTTAAGATACTTACATAACTATCTATGTTGTCTTTAAAAACTTCACACTCTAAAATGAAATATTTTTCTATTACCACTTTTTTGGAATTACAGAACATACACATCCTTTCTTCACTATAATGTCTCAACCACAACTACGGTACTCAACCTATGAATTGCTCCATACTCATCTTCAGTAAATATCAATGACCAGAACGACTTCCTCTAGAGAGTAAATATCAATGACCAGAGTGACTTCCTCCAGAGAGTATGCGTTGCCAACATGGACATTCTCCTCACCCTCAGTCGATGTCATATTTTAAAAATCTAAGTATAAATGTCACTACCCGCAGTGAAGGTGAGGAATTCTCACAAAACCTTGGTTACACCGCATCCATCATCCACATACCCACTGCTATGGTTCAAAAAGTGCTACGGATAGGTCGAGATGGTTCTCTGAAAAACATTCCTCCATAATCCATATTCGGATCACTGTATCAATCTTGTATATAAAAAAAAATCCAAGCCAGAAGAGTAAAAACCGTAAGGGTTCAGTATGACCATGGTAGGCATCTAAATAGTAGCGGTATAGGAAAGCCCTGCTACGAATTTTTCTCTCAAGGTAGATCTCTCTCCATGATTTTTCTTGTGCCAATGTAGTTATTTCAGAAAGTTTTTGAGGTGAAAAAAGCCCCATCTCTCACAAATGAAAGTCCTCCCATTCATGGCTTTGTGAAGAATTTCTTCGAAAAAGAACACTAACTCAGGAAACAAGCTGAATTCTCTTGTATTGAGTCAATTGATTATATCAGATATTAGCACCAGAGAAAGTTCAAGATCAAGAAAAGGAGATAGTTGTGGCGATCAAAATCTATTATTGTATAAGTTGATCTCTCTATGATGTTGCTAATCTTATCTTGAGACTCAACTTATTTATTTCATAAGGAATGAGCACCGGGGAGCTCTGGGTAGGATGTTATCTCTCCATTTCCCAACATCAAATCTAAGCCAAAGGTACCTACCATCCCTTATGGAATTCAAATGCCATGAAATACACACAGAACAACCCAATCATTCTTAAGATTGGCCCAAGCCTATAAGAAAAGAAGAAAACCTCGATGTCAATGGATCGGAACCCACTGATCCAATTCGCAAGATCGAGTAATTTCATCTTTATTTCTTTAAAAAAATACAAAACAAAGAACAAAGTGAGGTTCGGAGCCGAGGACATATGAATCTAAAAGACAAGACAAATCTACCACCATTGACTTGGAAATAATGGAGATGTTAGCTAGTTGTTAGCACCAATAATAATCCCGGGTTGTAAGCGCCAGTTAGAAGAATCAGTTCTTAGTTAAGAGTCAGTTGTCTAGTTGTCTTTTACTTTGCATGTAGCTGACTCATGAGAGTCTTTTCCTATATAAGGATGTAATCCATCTTCATTTAATACTGTGAAGTGAGCGTAGCCTCACCGTGTTTGTTTGCCTTGTATATTTTATCTCATTGAACTATTCTAATGCTCAAAAACTATAACACAACGTTGAACTCTAAATATAATTGGGTTTTCTTAGAAACCAACGATCCAAGGTTTCGAATTTCATATATATAAATTTTCAAGATGACAATCTCCTTGTGGAAATTTTATGAACTCACAGGAATTGAATCAGAAAAGAAACTTCATTCTACTTAATTTATTCCATTTTGTCAACAATAAAATATAATCATATGTATATAAATCGCAGAATTGTTATAAAAATAGCCCAATATTCTTCTCATAAGTCTTTAGAATACAAAAATTTATAATCTATTACAAATAAATAAATAAAACTAATTAACGAAATACTGTGACCAAATAATGGTGAATTTGAGGATCATTCTCAATTCGGAAAGTTTTTGCAATGTCCTTCCTTGAATGTTAATCAATATGATTTCACCAGTACCTCCCAGCCAATACTAGGAGTACTCTTCTTCCTCCTTAGCCCCCGAGTCGCAAAGGTGTCACACATAGAAATTTAGAAAATATAACTCAAGCTTTCCCTCGCAAGGAGAGGCTTCCACCTCTATGCAAAGCTTGAATCCCAACTCACACAAGTAAACTAGTCAATAATGTTTTTGAAAACATTTCAGTCATCCAATAATAGGGTTCATTTCCTTCTTTCTCGCCTTTCTTTTATAAAAATATTTATCTCGGCACAATTTAATAATTTTTAATAATTAAATTATAGATTATTCACCCCCAATACATGTCACATTTTCCCCAAGTTACACATATTTTAATTTATTTTATTTAATTAAATATGCAAATTCCCTCACATCCACAATTAATTCCTAGATTTTGTCCTAGTTGTCCTTTATTTTCCCAATTTCTCCTTTATTGTGTCTCCTAACTAATTTACAGTTGGAGTTTGATTATGACTCTTCTCTTAGTTAGGATTTAGAATCTAGTTTGACTTAGGATTCTAACTCTATGTTAGTTTACCCATTCTCTCATGAAAACAATTTCTCTTATTTAAAAATTCATTTTATTGATTTCATGCACATTGTAACATCCTGCTCCACTGAGCACATGTTATTGATTTATTCTTTGAGGACAATTGCGTGCAAGTGATCTGGTTATAGTGCATGATGATCTTGATTCTATTATGGATTTTACATGATGATGTTGATGTGTTATGATTTATTGTTATTTGATATATATATATATATATATATATATATATATATATATATATATATA
>ML787102.1:484859-509594 GCA_009831015.1 Picea engelmannii
ATGTTGAGGGCATCAATGAACCTCCTTGGACTCTAGATTGAGTCACATAGTGGATTTTATTTTGTTTGAGTATTCATTTTACACATGTGACATATGATTGATTTAGTATGATTATGTATATGGATCAGTGACATTGTTTTGTCAATGGAAGCATGTTGATGATGTTTGCTAATCTGACTCACATAATGAGTAAAGGGGCCATGCACAGAAACCAGATAATGAGGGAGAAGTGTGGCAATGTCCCTGTCATAGCCTACTAGTACTCTTGTTGTGGATCGAATTTTAAGTTAATGATTACCTAGTTCGAGAGGTCCATGATGTTGTGAGGGTGGACTGAGAGAGTTGCACATGGAGATTTCTAATGGGTGGGCAATAAGACAGAGTCTTTATTCCTTAGAAGCCCTTAGTCTCTCACAAGGTCAATTGAGTGGAGTGTTGACTCCAATGGTTGGACAAATTACCAAAACCAGTCAAAGGCGAGTTGTACCCTTAGAGCACAGAAGTGCATCTTGAAGGGCACGTTGTGTAATTTAAAACTTGAATCAATGAATATAGGTGGCCTAGAAAACAGTGAATTAAATTGACCTTGTCGAATTAAAATAATTAATTAAGTACTGAATCTATTAATTAAATCCCAATAAAATTAAAAACCAAAGTCTAAGTTTTAGTTAGGAGACTAAACTAAATTTATTAGTTAAATTAAAATAAATAAGGTAAATCAATTTAAGAATTAAAATTGTGAGAAAATATAAAGATGTGATAAATTGCACATGTGTAAATGTAATTAGTAATTTGGATTTTGAAATAAGAAGAAATAATAATATGATAAAATAAGAGAACACTTGGAAAAGAATCACAAGTCAACCTACTACTAGTCTAACTAGAAGAAGACTAGTAATCAAACTCTAACTAAGATCTAGTTATTATACACTCATTTAATGAGAATCTAGGGAATAAAGGGACAACTAACAGAGAAAATAGGAACACATGGGAGGATGTGAGGGAAATTGACTTTTTAATTAAAATAAAATTAGTAATTACTTGTGCAACTTGGGGAGAGTGTGACAAGTGTAAGGGTGAATAATCTTAATTTATTTAATTAATTATTGCATGTTGACATGTGTCAGTAAGAAAAATTCTATAAAACAAATGGTCTAGATGGGAATTGAAACACACTTGTTATTGGTAAAGTTATGCTGGAAAAATCATTTTGGAACCGTGTTTTAATTGTGAGAGTTGGGAGACGAGGTTTGAGGATAGAGTGGTAGCTCTTCCTTGAAAGGAAATCTTGGAGCTATAGTAATTTGTGTTTTATGATTGGCACATTTGCATCTTGGAAGGTTAAGTGGGAAGAACTGTAACCCTAGCGTTGGCTCCGAAGTACCAGTGAAGTCTCAACGATTAGTATGCGAGCGGAAGGAAGTAACGCCAGTCATGGAAGAATATCTTCAAGTCCATCTTCGTCAGTTACGGTAACTTATGTTGAGATTGTAATTGTATTAAGATTTTAAATGTATAATCGTTTTTAGAAATCTACCATAACTGTGTTGAAATTGTTAATTCAATTTGGCAAGTCCCTTGATGGTTTTGGGTGAATTTTAGAAATAATTATCTAGTAGATTCCTATATGTATATCGAATCTGAATCTTATTGATCATTGTGATTGATACGCTTCTCAAACGATAAATTAAATTATTATTTGTATTAGGATGCGATGGTTGTAGTAAGTGGTTCATGTAGGATATCCGAGTCGATCACTTGTTATATATGTTGTGTTGGGAAAACATCGCTTTTAGAAGGAAGGAAAACTTTCTATTCTTGGAATTATTTTGGCGCATAAACCTTGCAAAGAATACATGACTATTGCATGTAAAAAGAAAGAAAAACAAGTGTCAAGTTACTAAATCACGATGAAGTTGACTTGGGTGTTGAGCAACATTTTTGAAAAGATGAATTATCGAGTTGTAATTTTATATATGAATGTGCACCAGGAAATCCGAATCCATTTTAATTTTTTTTGAATGATAGATGAGGTTGTTGGCTGGATTATTTTTACATAGAGAAGATTTCCCTCGATTGCTTAATTGAGAGGTCAATCCTTCTGCACCTCAGTTCCTCGAATTCTGAGTTTTAATTGGTATTTTGCGCTCAGATTTTGAAAGTAGCTTTAGATTTTGTCTTTCTATTAACCTTCGATTGTGGCTGTGCTATTACCTCAGGGCCATTGTTGATCGCTCTCTTAAAACTGCAATCAAGAAATGTAGAATCATGTTAGATCCTCGATTGAATCGATTCTGGGTCTAATCAAGCTTTTGAATCTTAGGGTATAGGCCCATTGATTTCTTCTGGCTCTCTGAAGATGTTTTATGTCTAAAAACTTTGTCCTGTATGGTCTTTGCATACCACTGCTACCTTTTTGTTTGATTTCTAAAACTCTGTATGACAAGTCTTATTTTGTAAATGAAGTTTGGGGCGCTACACTACCCATTCCATTGGAAGCTTCTGATAGTGTTAAAGGGTCGATTTACAGTCAAGGGATTACCACCCAGTCAACAGACCTAAATTACGTTACTCCCTTATTGAAGTATGGGAATTTCTCTTACCTTTGTTAGTACTGAAATCGACGAGCCAAATCAGTACTACAATGTGTAAATGATTTCCTAAGGGTTAGTATTGTATTGTTGTCTTCCTTAAAATCTAACAACTTTTATCTTCACCTGTTCGCTGCCATGGAAATGGTAGTTTCTCGTTTACTTTTACAGTCTAAATTCTATCCTTTTATATCAGTCTGGACTTACGTAGCCGTAGAATAATTCTAGTTCCGTATACCTTTAATAGTTAGTTGGTAGTGTAATTTTTTGTCCTTGTAAATAACATTGGTAAATTTGTCGAGTTAACTTCAAGCAGGTGAGTCCTTGTTATCGTTTTATTTGGCCGGTTTCTGTACTGTGTTGTTCTTTTCCTCTAAAGCTTATCCATTAATGAATCCTTATTGTTGCTTCCTGTCGATATTAATCCTAGATATCAAAATTTCAATGTCATTCCAAGGACTGGAATAGGCTTTGGATCGAATAGCGTGCCAGATCGAAGGCAAGTCTAGATTTCAGAATCCTTGGTGGTGGAAGTTTTGTATTAACCCTAGTACCCAAGTTCAGAATCTTAGTTGACAGTTGGGCTCTTTATATTATTGTTGAGCTTTACTTTATTTCCCTTAAAAGGAATTCAAGTCAACCTGAGTTTTGTTTTTGTTTTGTTTTATTGTTATTTAATAAGACTCGATCTTCTTAAAAAATCCTTATATAGAGACATGTAAGTTAGTTTATGAATATCTTATTTTTTTATTAGTTATGGGATGCTCTTATTAGAGTTCCTTTAAATGGAAAAATAAGCTAGCTTTGAAATCTTTCCATATTGCTTATTATGGAATTGATTTTTGTCCTTACCTATGGATATGCCAGTTTCTATATAGATTATTTTGCATAATGCTTGACATATTAATCTTTCTTAATTACCTAATATAATGGAAGGTAGCTTGACTTTATTAGTCCCTGAGGGAGGGACTATGTCTACTGCCTATTAACTAGTTCTTTTTGCGATATTATTTGGTACATTTTGGAGCCATAGTCTCATATTATGCTTTCCAATTTGTATTTCCAACCAAATTTCAATTATCATGATTTATTTAAAAAAATATCATTTTTGTATTTATTAAATATTTTATTTCAAATTTTGATTGTTTGATAGCTTTCTGATGTGACTTAATTGGTGTGATTTCTTTTTTTGAATTGTCAGTATTAAAAAATTAACTAATAAAAAAATAATTTGAATAGTTGTTTTGACAAACTGACAAGCAGTCTATGTTGCACTCAATGGAATGTCAGTGCGGGGCAGGGTACTCCACTTGGCAGGCTGCATGGTGCTATCACTTCATGCTCCACCGCTTGGGACATGGACCTGCCACCACCATAAACCTGGATATCATTGGCGACAAGGGGGAATGATAGTTATTCAAATGATAACGTGGACACAATTGCGCTGCACACGACCACGACTCACACCCGATACTGGAGCAACAGACTGGGATGGTGTAATGGAAGCTTCAATGCAACCAACAGGTAAATTTTCTGAATGTTTAAAACATAAATAAACAAGAATATCATCGTGCAAAAACTAATAAATGAAGCGGATGAGAAATTAACTTACTATTCAAGGGCATCCTGCAAATTGGAGGTGGTCAGCTGAACCTCTTTCTCAGGAGGGACCGATCCATAACTGGGGAGGCGATAGTGGCACATGAACGTGGTAGTCGCCTTGCTGGTATCATTACTCATACAAATTCACCCACACTTCTAGAGCTCCCACTGGATACTGGAGTAGCAGACCCAGATGGTGTAATGGCAGCTTCAATGCAACCGACCATGTAACTTTCTCAGGTAATTTTTCTCAATGTTAAAAAAAAATTCCTTACTTTATTCTCCTAGAAACATAAATACACAGGCAAATCATCCTCAACGTTAAAAAAAAAATCCCTAATTTATTCTCCTAGAAACATAAATAAATAGACAAATCATCCTGCAAAAACTAATTTAAGTGAATGGCACCCTGCAAATTGGAGGCAGTGACCGAAATCTCTTTCTCAGCTGGAACTAATTCAGAACTAGGGAGGTGATAGTGGCATTGGTCTTCATCCCTGGCCAATTTCCAGTCATCAAGTTGTGGATCTAGAGGGTTAGTAGTTTGAGTGGAATTCTCCCTTCCTTCCTAGCAAACAAATGCCTCCCCTTCCTTCCGTGAAAATAATCTTCCCGTCCCTCTATTAACCTACCCAAATGAACACACTGAGGAATTCAATTATAACTGACGTGAATTGTAGATTATGTTGTACTCATCGTACTCATCTGCCAATGCTATCAAATTCCCCCATTACTTATAATTAAATTCAATAGAAATATTAAATATCAACTAAGTGACAAAAATGGTAAGTTCAAGCTTTAAATTTTGTGAAAGAATTTCTTCATTTCTAAATTGGAATCCAATCTAAGAGATCAGGTTGAATTGTTGGAAATGAATTTCTCTGGCATTTTGAACGTACAAGTAAGCAATTGCAAACCATTACAACTTCTCATATATTTTCCCTCGCACTCAATCCACTCTAACATTCAATCCATCTATTTATTATATGTTATGCACATGCACTCACACAACACCTCAGATGTCAAAAAAAGGAGAAAAAGGAAAGTTGAAGTGCAACAATCCCACATATTCAAGTCCTTATCATGTAGCTATATAAACTTAATAAACACACTAACACAGACTGCAGAGCACATCTGTGTCAGTGGTAGAGCACCTCATGAGACATAAACTCATCAAGGTGGAGCAGACTGAACATAACACGATGCAAACATTGAATGCATTGTTTTCTCGCTTGGCTACAAGATCTGGCTAAGAACCATTGTGCTCGTCGTTCGTTTATGTGATTGATCGAAGTTCATAAAAATTTTGTGTTTCTGGTCCAAACTGTCGTGAAGATTCAAGGCGGGGAATAGACTAGACATGGACAATTCTGTCATTTGTCCTAGAGAAAGAGAAGTGGCGATCTAGATGATATGTGGCAATTAGAGCTTAAATGTATCTACAAGATGATGAAAACAACTATTGGCAAGTTTTCATACTTTTATATAATTGTTAATAGTTTAAGTATTTTGAAAACTTCTCATCATTTTAAAATTTTGCATGAATATATGCAAAGTTAAAACTTCTCATCATTTTAAAAGTTCGCGTGAATATATGATTCATTAAAGTATTTTCCATTCCATATGTGTTTGTATTAACAAAGTCGATTCAACCAAAATTACCAATTAGCTTGATGTTTTTATCAATATAGATATTTTACGAGCAAATCTATGTCGATGCAAATAAGAAGTCCAGTCAAGTTCCATAATGACTTCAAATTAAGACACTGGGAATAATAATTATTGGTGGAGATTCCAATCAGACGGATTCAAATATGTAAATAGTGTACAAACAATACCACATGGTTTGGATTTCACGGTCGGAGTACAACGTCTATTCCTCCAAATTTAATTGGTTTGTCTTTTCACATTAGTCCAACCAATATGTAAAGCTGCAAAATTAAACGCAAATTAGAAAGAAAGAAAGTAGTGAAAACATAAATAACTATAACATGCAAAAATGTAAAATATAATATCTAATCTCAGTTATAATATTAAACATTGAATTTTTCTTGGTTGATCATATTAAACATTGAATAATGAATCGATAATTAAATATTTTTTCTTTATTTAAAATCACAAATATAAATTTTAACTAAATATCTATTTTATCGTGGAATGTAAAAATAAGCTTTAATTTTTTATTTAAATGATGAACGAATAGTTAAATATCTCTTTGATCATGGAGTGGACAAGTACATGGGCATTCTATATATTCTAAATAAAGTACCATTGGAACTTTCATACTTTGGTATGGAATAATGTTGTACAAGCAATAATAACTCGAGGATTTGTGGTAAATAATGTTGTACAGTCAATAATAACTCCAACTCCAGGATTTGTGGTGCAATGAGAATAAACTGAACTGAAAGATGTATGTGATAAGATAGCGTTCACTAATTTGGAGATGGGTGTGATATCTTTCCATCAAAGTAAGATAGGGTTCACTAATTTGGTTGGATTATAATTTTTTTACTAAAAAAGTGTTGTTATTTTTTACTAAAAAAGTGTTGTTTTTTTTGCAATACAAGCAATCCTCTGAACTTTATGTTATTTGATTTTTTGATCCCAAATAAAATGCATGGTTTGGTTTTGAGCTGGTTTTCCTTTCATTATGTAAATAAATCGCATGACAAGTTTAATACTTTTATATAACCATTCAACATCCATTTTGTTTTTAAATGTATTAATTATATAAAAAAAAAAAATTACTTTTTTTAAGATGTATTAACTATTAAAAAAAAATTAAATTTATTTGTATTAAAAATTAAGAAAAAAATCAAATAGTAAAAACTACCATTACAACAAAGTCAATATTTTGTTACTCTACATTATTGAAAAGAACCACGCACCGATGAAGTGACTCTTAAAATAATTGAAATAAGTACCACATACCAATGAAGTGACTCCTAAAATAATTGCTACTCTACATTACTACTAAAATGATTGAAATAAGTACTACTCATCGATGAAGTGACTCCTAAAATAATTGAATCTCACTATGCTAAAATGATATTAATATTAACTTTTTTATAGGAAGAATTAAAATCAAAGCTCAATGAATTAAATTATTAATTTTGTTATACAAAGAATTAAGAACAAAGTTCAATGAATTAGGCATTAAATTTGTTATGCAAAGAATTAAGAGAAAAGGTCAATAAATTATACAAGCAGGGACTAGCTGCTTTGCAGCTATTTCCCTTGTTTAATTTCTTTTATCATAGCTTGTTTAATTTCTTTTATCATAATTTTTTCTTTAATTACTTATTAAGTATATGTAGAGTAACTTGAATTCCTTACATATTACTTATTAAGATGTGATCTATTAATATTAATAGTAATTGGATTTTAAAGTCATCATTGAAGTACTTGTATATGGCTAAAATAAGTTTGGGTCTTTTTTAATTCCTTATATGGAGTTATAAGCCAACGTTGAATTCTTATTTTGTATTGTTTAATTAATACATTAACTTCTTTAAAATCCGGATATGTAAGTTAGTATGTGAATTATCTTAATTGTTGCTCGATGTGTGTTGATTTTCTTAATTTTTTTAATGGGCATATAAAATAACCTTGAATTATATTAATTATTTATTAAGTCTGATTTCCTTATGGTACCTTGTAAATGGATATGCGATTTAGTATTGAATTATTATTTTATTACTTAATTAAAATAAGTCTTTTTAAAGATATATAGTTGCTCTATATGAAGATTGTACTTGTTACAATAGCTTGAAGTATTTGATAAATCATGTTTGACTTGAATGAAATTGACTTTGGCAAGTTGTTAATGATGGGCGTAAATAGATCTCCACCTATTACAAGAATATTACTTATGCTTTCATGGTTTTAATAAATCCTTATGTCTTATTCTCTTAGTCAATTGCACTTTATAAATCCTTATGTCTTATTCTCTTAGTCAATTGCACTTTATAAATCCTTATGTCTTATTCTCTTAGTCAATTGCACTTAATTATTGTTGAATGATGGATTAAGTAAAATTGATTATTCCTTGCACCATAAAGAAATGATTTTTAATTATGTTTGATGAAACTAGTCCGAAGTTGAATTATGATTGGACTAATGGGATTTAGATACCTACTTGTTCCTCAGAACAATTGCTAGTCCTGAGATCTTAAATGGTCAAAATCAATTGGATGAATCCTGGATTTGAGCATTTCTTACATGTATTGGAGGTCTCTAAACCATTTCCTGACATCTCCTTTAAGAGTTTGGATTAAGAGTCTCGTAAATAAATCATCATGTTCGAAAAATAAGTTATCTGTGAAATATTGAAAACAAGCCATTTGATATTTAGCAGTTATCACCTTCTCCCCATCATATTTTGGAAGTAGTTTAAGATAAATATATGTTAATTCATGTGTATTTTTGGGAATATTTAAAGGTTCATATCTAGATACTACTGAAAGGTTTACTACTAGTGGAGGTGGTGGTTGGACATTCTCCTACTCTAACCATTAAATGCTTCAGAATAAGGTTACTAGGTTGAGAATATAAAGGAGGTCTAGGGTTCTTCATGAAAGGATTATAAGAAGTGTTGGCTAAATGAAAAATACCTAAAGGATAATTATGAAAATCGATCCAAGATTGATTGGGAATTTTTACAATAGAGTGGGATTTTTGAGGTGTATCAAATATATTATCAAAATTACCTATTCCATAACCAGAAGAAAAGTGTTTGTCTTATATTTCTCAAGGAAATCATTTTTTGTTAGATATGATAAGATTGGGATTCTTGTAGGATCAGGGTTCAGTCTGTTATTCTTATTTGATAATGCAATATTTCCCTATATGTAGTTGCCATGTGAAAGGTGAACAATATTTTATTTGAATGTTTTTCACCATCAAGAATCAATGATAAACTTTTTCATTTCCAAGGGAAAAGTAACTTCACAATTCCATACCCGACAATGGTGTGATTTAAGGATGTTAGTCCTAGAGATTTTCCTAGTTGTTAGTGGAATGGTGTCAAGGGCCCTTGTAGCTAAAACCTAAATTGGTTTTTAAAGCTACCTTTCTCAATCAAGCGTATTAACATACTTAATATTTATTCATAGCTCGTATTCCATTTCAAATATGTCAATCATATAAACATTCAACATATGGGGTGGGATTTCTCTTGTCTATATAAGATAAATAGGGTTAAAAGGGTGGATGAATGTGTGAAAGGAAGATAAGAATACAAGTTATTCATTTTAAAAAATATTGTAGGGATTATTTTGAAGAAAACGTGTTGGGCGGTAAATATTTCAGCACGGTAAACAATGATTTATCCTGAGTTTGTTTAAGGTATATGATTCACACAACTCATCATATGAAAAATGTAATATATAAAAAATTATGCATATATCTAACTCTTACAAACAATAAATGAAAAACATTGATCATCACAAGAAATCAATCTCATCCAAACATGCAATAGTAGCCATTCACAACACATATGGTGCCAATATTATTGTTGAGAGTGTTTATTTAAATATTTTAGAGTACATTTCATAATGGAAGATGATGTATCTTAGGAAGAGAATACAATGGAATAGAAGAAAAATGGAATTTAAAAATTGATACTACAATAAGTCATTGAATCCCTATAAGCCTTGTGTTTCCCTTCTCATAATTTGTCCTTGTGCTTGGAGCTGAGAAAATTTCTAAACTTTGAGATTCATATACTCTTCCTCTCTCTATCTCCTGATAGAAATTGGATACTACGCCTTTTGAATCTTTTATATATCTCCTTGCATGAGAAAATCACTTCTTTAACCCTACACCACTTCTTATTTCTTGATACTTCTTGATTATTTATATTGCTTCCCTATGTAGTCAAAATGTTATTTTTAACTAAGGTAAATTCTATAAAATTAAGGTAATTGAGGGGAAATGATTTTACTCAGCTAAGTACGTATAATCAAAATCCTTCAAAACTGCTTAATTTGATAGAGTTTTTGGGATATGAACCTTCATCTTCAACAATAGTGAGGTTATTTGTGGGATGGAAGAATGGATAGCCATTTCCTATGAGACACAATCACGTGATAATTTGGAGTAGTATCAGCCCTACTTCTGGGTCCTTTGTTGGTTTTTTTTAGCCAAGTGTTATTCAGATAGTGTGACTATCCCTCGGGATGAACTACATGATATATTTTCACTCTTAGGATTCGATCAACATGAATAGGGAGAGACCTTAATGTCCTTTTTGAAAAAACTTGGAGTTCCCCACACGTCAGTAATGATGATGGAAAATTGTTCCCTCCTAGGGCAGGAATTAAAGCAAGAAGATTGCATTCCATGATACTCAACTCAAAATAAATCACTTAGAGAGGCACCAATGATATCATATTGATTTTGATTTCTCCCCCATGGATTTATATTATATGATTTTCACACATATCAAAGGATATTGTTGGCAGATCCAATGATTTTATCCATCCAATGAATGCACTCTAATATCAAGTGTTGATACGTCCAACGAGTGGCCAATTATTCCAATAATCCCTCATCTACAACCTATATTGTGATTATTGATAATGATGACCATATTTGAGGCCAATTTTTCATATTATGTGGTTATATAACTTGTGTGATGGCTTCAACTTGCAATAAAATCCATTAAAATATGACATTCATCCTATTAAAATGATTTGGGGACACAAGTCACCTTCATATTGGAGACATCTTTGAAATATATGGAGTGTGTGAAAATTTGTATGATGTCACTAATGGCATCATCAACTTATAATTACCATGTGGTAGATGGGTGTTAGTCTAGTAGTATGCTTATGTGACACTTCTATCAAAGCAAGGTGACATTTAGTTGGTCTAAGTGGCTCCCCTCCAGAGTGACCCATCACCGTGAGCATGCATTGAGGAGTGCACCCCTACAGATGTGTCATTTATGTATTCAACCACATAGATACCCAGATGGAAGTCAAGGCATGTAGTTTTCTCCTAGCTAGACGTCGGGTCTCAATATGATAACACCATTTCCATGATATTGAAATTGGTATTGCATGCTTGGGCTGATGGTTCTCCCAAATCCCTTAGCGATGAAAAACCAATTTGATATGGGTGTCTAGCTTGGGAAAAACCACCCTTTCATCGTTGAGTAGTGTTAACTAGTTGGCATGTTCATGACATGATATGCATTGTGAGCCATTGATTTGGGAGGCCCATAAGTGTCACGTTGTTAACCATTGATCACTTACATATTGGTATATTTCATTGGATCTACAAGTTTATCCCTCGGTATTAGCACTTGATCATTGTTGTAGCCCCTCTGCTAGTGGGAAAATTCATTTATGTGTTTTTTAGGCCCCCTTAGAATCCTATGATAAACATCTTTTTCTCCATTTGATCCCTTTTATCCACATATGCCTTTTTTTCCTTCAAATTTACCACTCCTAGAATGGCCCTTCTTTCATAATGGCTCTAATGTATCTCCCATTCCTCAATAAAAATCCAATTTAGGTTTATAACTATTTGAAATGACTCAATGGAATTGAAAATTTTGATATTGTACTAACATATCCAAACTCTTTCAAATATTAGAGATCATCTCTTTTCTTTGCCCACTTTCTCACAAAAAATTATTCTAGGAGGGGACAAGAGCTAATTGTGAGAGGGGTAACCTCCTAAACCATTTTATAACATATCCTTCTAGGGTTTGAATAAAAATAATCATGAACATATCATCATGTTCTTAAAGAGTGATTATTTTTCCCCATCATATTTTGGCAACAATTTGAGGTAATTTTCAGGCAGATCATGCTTGTTCTGAGGAAGGTTTAAAGGGCCATATCTGGATACTACCCATAAATTTACTGGTGGTGGAGGCAGTGGTTGATTTCCTCCATCCATTCCTCCTCCTACTCTATTCATTAGGTGTCTGAGAATATGATTGTTTGATTTCAAATAAAAACAAGGTTTAGAGTTTTTCAAAAAATTCTGTAAAGAATAACTTCCTAAGTAAAATCTAAAGGAGAATTATGAAGATATATTAAGGCTGATTTGGAAATTGTAATAAGAATAAGTTTTTGAAGGTGTATCATACATATTGCTTGATTGATCTATTCCATAATTATGAGGAGGAAACATATATGAATGAATATTACATGTATGGGAAGATATAAGTATTTCTGTAATATTTCTCCAGGAAATAATATTTTCTAGATCTAATAAAGTAAAAATACTTGTAGGATCAAGGTTCCTTCTGGTGTGTCCATTTGCTTATGCCAAGTTTACCTCTTTGAAGTTGTCAGGTTAAATATGAAAAACCATTGGTATGAATCATTTTCACCATCAAGAATCAATTATTCACATGTTGTTTCTAAGGGAAATATAACTTCAATCTTATGTCCCCTACAACAAAAAGATGTTCCAAGCTATTAATGAAACTATGTTAAGGTGCCTCAGAGCTAAAAATCAGGTTTGGTTTTAAATATATACTTTTAATTATATTTATGTCTTCCTTTGTAATTTATCACAACCCTCAAAATATCTCACGCGAGATGCTTATAAGACTCTCCTTCTAAGAGAAATTTTCGCACTGTACATCAGGGATTTAGAGTTTCAAAATGGATGAATTTTCAAAGGAGAAAAAATGGAACATACAATGTATTGCTATGAATAAATCGTGGAGTGCTTTAAAGAAGAAAATGTGCTAAAAATATAAAATTCAATTGTTTAACACAGTGGATTCTAAGTTTGCGATAAACATACATTCACAATAGCTTAATTCTTGATACATTCGAATGATATTCGAATATTTGTGCATATAGTTAACTATACTAAAAAAATGGAAATAAATTGGTCATAAAACATGAAATCAATTCGAATCCAATGAAATACACCACATATTTACGATGAATATGGTGTTAGTATGTTGTTTGAAGATTTGATTGATAAAAATAAGAATACAATTTTCATAAGGGGAGATATGGATTCACAAGAAGTATATTACAATGGAGGGGAATACAAGAATATGTTATAGACTGATACAACAAAGGTACATGAATCTATATATCCTAATGTCTTCTTATGAGAATCTATCCTTTGTCTTGAGTTGTGTTAATCTTTCAACCTTGACAATAAGATACTCCTTAATACTCAGAGTGTTGAGCCTTGAAAAATGCACCTTTTTTATTCTTTATAGATGGAATTGTATGTGAAACCACTTCTTGAAATCACTTAATGATTTTTTGTTCTTTAAAGCACTTCTTGTTTCTTGAATGTTTTTTCCCTTAGTAAAAATTATTTTACATGAAAAATTAGTGACAAAATTTGTCCTTATAAGGTTTGGCACGTGCCACTTATTTCTCCTTATCTAGGCATCAATATTTTGGAAAATTGGCACATATGTTTCCATAATTTTCCCATTAGATATTCATGTTTTTTAGGTTCCTCAACACCTCATCTAAATTTGTGTATCTTTCATATGATGGTTTGTGGAGATTTCTAAAATTAATTTCTTAATTCCGAAGAAGGTCAAAATCACCAACCATTACATCTTTCCCATTAATGGTTCCCTCAATATTTTCAAACATAATTTCGTCATTTTCTCTTTTCATCCTACAAATTCTCATAGATATTCTATGAGTATAAGTCTCGATTACCCTCCCAAAAAGAGGGCATCCCATGCTTGACAACATCATTGAAAAATTTCGTAAAGGAGGAGATCTCATATTTAATATCATGGGAATTAATCTCAACATTATCTATCAGTATATTCTTTGAAAGAACCTTTTTGGAATATTTGATAATACTAGTCCTATTAGTCACATTGAGGTCTTTTATATCCTCCTAGGACATGTTGTTTAAGAACATTATGATATCATTAGATAGCTATGGCTTGTTGTCTAACTCAATTGTTGTTCTCTTTATGTCCTTAAAATCAGTAGTGATCATCTCAAGTTCATCTTGGATCAGAGAATTAAGACCAATTATTGAACATTGTAGTATTTATGTTGTCCTAGATATTATGCCTGACTCCCTTTAAAATTGGCTTTCCTGTGACCTTTATTTTTACCTGAGTCAATTCTTGTTGAGCTTCCTCTTTTCCGGCATTGATTTGATTTAAGAGTAATTCTATACTCTTCATTTAATCTTATAACTTTTCCACTCTTGCTTCACTGTATGATGTATTTGAGCCTATCGGTGAAAGTGCCCAACTCAATCTCCTTTAAACTTAAGTAAGACATGATTTTTGTGAGACCTTCTTATGGGTAAAGTGGAGTATTCTACAGTTTAGTTGACTTGGATTCCTACAATAGTTGATTTTTTTGGTCATTCAAGATATAATTTTTAGCTTGTAGGTGCTCTATAATATCTCTTCTTTCTAGCAATTGTTGATACAAATACTCATTTTCTTTATGGCTATCATGCAACTCTAGAGTCTATAGATTCTATACATCAGGGATATTCAAATTTTTCATACAGACTTTAATTTCATTTTCCTTTTGATTGATCAAATCTACCACAACTATGGTACTTTTAGGATCCTTCCCTAAGGAAATGATTTTTCTTTCCAAAAGATTTAATTGATTTTTTTTTGCCTTGGTTGATACTCTCTCTTCTTTCAAATTCTTGTCAATTTTGATCACCATATCTCTCATCATATTCTCAGTATCATAGGATTTAATCACTCCCCTATATAGCATGTCACTAGTGTTTTTATGCAACTCAATCATATCCTCATGATGAATACCAAAAATTTTGAGCCTTATTTTGTTTTCTTTGTAATCCGCAGAAGTAAGAGGACTTGGCACCTTTGATTCTAACAGAGACAAATTGAATGTGTCTTTCTTGTAATATACATCTAGGAGAGAAAATTTGTTTGGGATGTAACTTGAGGTACATATATTTTATCAAGTCTTGATTCTTCCTCCTTATATCTGAGTAGTGGGAAAAGAGAGAGGGATTCTTTGTAGAGGTTCCTTCAATTGTCGAAGTAACATATCCTCTTGCTAACAAAAAAGTTGAAGTAAGGTGCTATATTATGACAGTAGGTTCTTTTGGAGATGTCCCATATTCACTAGATCCTTTGATGATCTATAGTATGCTCTTTTATTTATCCAGGATCTTAGTAATGAGACCCTATGAATCTAATTCTTCATCACCCTTAGGTTTTTTATTTTTCTACCCATCAATGTCTCTGTCATATTGAAACTCTAAAAATGTCCTCTTTCCAAGTTGTAGTTCCTACTTTTGAGAAGTTTGAATGACATTTTCCATGTCCATTGATTGTGTCACGTTTTGGTTTTTGACTTCTACCTATAGAATCTACTTAACCTCCTTCTATGAATATAGGTTAGGAAATATTTCTATGATAATATGTTTCTCATCCTTGTATGTGGGATTTCCTATTTTCATTACACCATATGGGTGATATACCCATTTCTTCCCTTTTCAAAATCTAGTCGATATGGCATTTCCTCCACAATAGATAGATAATTTCTTAGTTTGAACAAGAACGGGGAAAACTCTTTCGAAAACTTGACTGTAATATGTCTCCTATGATGAAAAAACATAAAATGATCTCAGATCAACCTCTACCTGATGTACTCCAAGGAAAATATCCTAGGGGTTAGAAACATGTGTACCTTATATGGTTCTTTTTCAAAAACATATACCCTGATAAGAGTATGGTCCTCAAATAGATACCAATATTTTTTTATAGTATCCTTACTTAACTGCAACATATTCTTCAATTGGGGAAAAATCCTAGGAGGTGGAAAGACATGGATCAGAGTGTAACATGCATTGATGAATTTATTTACATAAATGCTAAAACTTGTAGTCATCTCTTGTATCCTCACTTCTATAGTCCATTCAATAATAGGCTTGGTATTTCCTTCATATTATGTTATATTGATTCCCATACTCTTAAAATAGGAATAATTACTAGACAATGTGAGGCAAACTAGGTAGGCCCAATACCTAAATGACTTGGTACTATGGAAGTTGGAAAGTTGGAAGCTAACAACTTCACTTAGGAATTCAACATAGTCAAACACTATAATTTAATAGATTCTTGAGGGAATAATACTGAAAACATCCCTAAGGTAGACTCATGTACAGTCCTATCTTGCTCATAACCTAGGACTTGAAAAATGAAGGAAATGGGATTCCTGGTTAGTTGATAGAAAATGGTGGATTTGAATGGAGATGAACTATTTGGAAGTTCAACATATGAGGTCAATACATTAATAACTAATTTCTCATTTTTAGGTTGGGATAATGCTTGGTATTTTGAGGCAAGGGTATCATCATCAAGAGGTTCTTGAGCAACATGATAAGGGAGTTTGATAATTTGGATGATGGATCCTTTTGTAAGTGAACATATGAACCTGGAGAAATATACAAATAATATTTTATATTCATCTCCCTTGTAATTTTCAATGCATCACTCGACTAGATTAGAGAAATCATAATTTTGGGGGACTATGGATTGAGCAAGTTTTGAATTCCACAAGTGCAAATAATATCTACCATTGTTAGATTCACCCCAAGCCCTTTGAATAGGTTGGTGGAGGTTAAGTAAGTATAGGATTAGGTCAAAAATATCCTTGTCCCTATCTTAAACGTGTTCTTGGGTCGTATGCGGATTTTGGGTTGTTCCAAGATGACCAAGGCTTTATTTTGCTTCGATTCTATCAATTTACGAGTGAAAATTACTGGAGGAATAAAACACAAGGTGCTTGAGCTTTGAATTACATCATTTAATAGTCAAAAGGTGTTTGTACAAGTCACTTTCAATGGTCATTGTTCAAACCTTTACATTGGCCTCGTTATGTGAACAATGTAATTATTTAGGGTCCGTGACCATTTTTACTCCTTTTTCTATAATTTTGGAGCCAGATGTCACCTCTTCATTTAATAAATATTTTGAATCTTAAGAGCGCGTGAAATTTGAGGGACATCATTGATCATGTCAAAAGGGGCCCGTGGACATGTGGCAAGATATTGTTGTTCTGGGTGTCTTCTATGTGGCACCCATGTCAAGCCACCTGTCCTCATACTAGTATGAATCCTCAACACCCTTAATATGTTTGAGGTGGGTCCTATGTTTAGGTTGCAGCTCATGATTGGGCCATGTGGGTGTCTAGCTAGAAGAACCAATTTTCCTTCCCTCCTCTCACAATAAACCTCATGTATCATGTCAATTCCACTAGGTGCCATGTCATTACCAAGTACACAAGATACTCAGGCATGAGTGATATAGATTATGTTGAGAAAAACATGAGATATAAACAAAACTATAGAAGAGAACACACAAAAAAAGTAAAATACAACTTCTATTAATGAATAAAATAAAAAAACACTATAGAACACAAATTGGCTAGAATGGTGGTATCTTATCTGTGAAGAGGAATATACGTCAGCTACACTCATTCACAAATAATAATTACATAACACTCTATTGAATGATCAAAGGACATCCTTCACCTCTATTATATATGAGAGTGTGAGAGGAGAATAATTCCCATGATGCATGCTGGATAAATTGATCTAAGATTACAAAATTCCACAGGCATGTAAAATTATAGGAGTTCTTGGGAGGTCACACATCTCAGTTCTACTCAACCAAAGAACTCTTAACTAAGAATTTTTAATAGGATCTGGTGCATTAAATATGTATGCATGTACATTCCCCGTGAAAAGGCGGAATATCATGGTTTATCAAAAGAACAAGATTCAACAAGTTGATTAATTGGAAAGGGTTGATGGCCACTGAGATCCATTTAGATCATTCTTCCCCCTTAGGAATAAATGATCCCCATTGCACCAATTTCCCTCAAGAGATTGGGAAAATTTTGTTGAATGTGGACCTTGGTGAGCCACTTTCTTTGCTGAAGTAGTTTTCTTGATTTTATTTGGAATTATCTTGCTGAATGATGTCAAGAACCTTCTGTTGGAGGTTCTAGATCCGTTCAGAACATGTCTACATGATTTTCCTTGGTCCGAGTGTGGGAGGATTGTGTTAGTGAATATGTAGCAGGAAGAGATATACCAATGGGGACTAATGGTTAGAACCCCAAGCACAACCAAAAAGAGTCGTGGCCAATAGATCTACTCTAAACATATGGAATACTCTCATTCTCTTGAAGGGAGAATTTATAGATTGGAACATTGAGTAAGGGAGCACTCGGAACCAAGTCAATACTGAAGAGGCATCCCTATAGGTGAAAATATATTTATGCTCCTCTACAATCTTGTCGACCTACTCCTGTTGTATAGAAATTTCTTAGGGTCGGGATGTGGTGGTCATAGAGACATTTTTTTCACCTGCTGAACAAATCATGAAGAGGGAAAACTTTATGGTATGAGAGATTACTTTCCAGCTCTATTTTTTTGAGATAAATGAAATTGTTTAAGTCATAACCACCTCTCATATCATGTAGAGCTGGCCTCCAAAAGTAACAATGACACTACGAGGATGACACTCATAGATAGGATAACATTTCAACATATATGGTTTTCATAAAAGAACATCACAGACTCCAAGTGGGGAAACATAATGAAGTACCTCATACTTTAAGGGCTTGATGTCATAGGATAGGAGACATTGTTGGCTGACTCAAATATCTTGTCCTCTCCTCAACCATATCATGGTGTATGGTTGGGGGTGTGGCACCATTGGAATCTTCAATCTCTTGATGAAATTCTCTAAGCTCAGGTTTTTCTGACTCTGAGTATTAACAATGAAGTATTGTGGGGTCCCTTTTAACCACATTTGTGAGTGGAAGGGATGCTCCCCCTTCTCAGGCTCTTCTAGTTCTTCTAGTTGTATTTTTTTGGTCTTGATGGTAGCAGTGTGTTGTACATTAATGATCCATTTCCATTTAATTTTCTGTGAATCAAATTCCAAGTTAGGTTCTGAGTATTTTTCTTTAATCTCGCCCACCAATGATTGTTTCGAGCGACATTCATCAGTGTTGTGACAGGGGATTTTGTGGAACTCACAACACTTTTTGATGTTCTTATCCAACATCCCATCACCCTTATTAGTTGATAGCTTGCAGTTGTTTTCTTTATACTGACTCTCCTTGTTTTTTCCTTCATTAGGGTTTACTTTTCCATGCTATTGTTGTTGCATATTTGCAAACCCAAACTTTTGCTTACTCCATTGCATGAATTTCTACTCAATTTTGACTGTATATCCATAATTATCTCCTAGTGAGGATATATCCAAAAAATCCATCTTTATTTGTATGTAACTTTGTAGGCCATTGCTGTACTTCAAAACCAGGTGTCGCTTGAAGTCACTAACATCCAACATTGAGCATAATGTATGGAATATGTTAGTGTACTCCAACATCGACTTGTATATTTCTTTATGTAGATAAATCCATCTCATATACCTTCATCGTAGCTTCCAATAGGGTATAAATCCTCCTTTAGAGCATCCACAAGGGTTTCCTAGGTGGCTTCTCTCTCAAATAGTGCAGATTCATCCATGGTGTACCTCATCCAGTGACCTTCCCACCAAGATATGACACAGGGAAGGGATTTAAGGACTATGAAGGTGGTCTTTTCACCTTCATAAAATTTTTGGACAAAGTAATAACCTTCTAGCAGATTCAACCATTTTTCCAGAGCATCCGTGCCTATCTGGCCTTCAAATAAGGATACATCATAATTTCTTATACATTGACGGGTGTTATACCTCTGAAATGTCTACTTGTCGAAGATGCCTCAACCACCATCAGTAGTCATTGTAGGATCTAAGTGAAGTTTTCCATCATATTGTTCCTCTATCATATGAGGTCTTCCTCGAGAAACATCTTAAAAGTATATCCTACTTTTACATCTCACTTTTATTATACCATGGGAAGTTGGTTAGACTAACAAGAGAAGTTGTCCTCTAGCAAAACTAGCTCGAGAACCAACTATATATACTAGGAGCTCATCAGGGCATGCCTCAAGAAATAATGAGGAGAATACTGCTTTGATAATGAATGTCCATATTACATTGAGAAAAAAATGAGATACAAACAAAACTTTAGAAGAGAACAAAAAAATATAGTGAAACTCAATTTCTATTAATGAATAAAATAGAAAAAGACTATAGAACACAAATTGTCTAGAATGGTGGTTGCTTATATCTGAAGAGAAAGATATGTAGGATACACTCGTTCACAAGTAGGAATTACATCACACTCCATTTCATGCTCAAAGTACATCCTTCACCTTTAAGGGAGTATCTATAGATTGGACAATTGGGTAAGGGAGCACTGGGAACTAAGTCAATGGAATGCTTGACTTGGTAGTGTAGAGGCATCCCCATAGGAGAAAAAATATATTTGTGATCCTCTACAATCTTATTGACCTACTTCTGTTTTATAGAAATGTTTTGGGCTCAGGATGTGGTGGTCAAGGTGACCTTTTGTTCACATTTTGAATGAATTGTGAAGAGGGAAAACATTATAGTATGAGATATTAATTTGTGGAACTATTTTTTCAAGATTAATGAAATGGTAGTAGTCATAACTACCTCTTCTATCACGTAGAGATGACCTCCAAAAGTAATAGTGACACTGTGGGGACAAGACTCATATATAGAATCACATTTCCACGTATATGATTTTCCTAAAAGAACATCATAGACTTCAAGTGGGGAAACCTAATAGAGTACCTCATCCTTGAAGGATTTGATTCCATAGGACATGAAACATTGTTGGTTGAAACAAATGTCTCATCCTCGGCTCAACCATCTCATGATGTATGGTTGGGCGTGTGGCATCATTGGAATCTTCAATCTCTTGATGACCTTGTCTAAGATAAGGTTCTTTTGACTCCCACTGTTAACAATGAAATGTTTTGCGTTCCTCTTTACCAACTTTTGTGAGTGGAAGAGGTGCTACCCCTTCTCAATCTCTTCTATCTCTTCTTGTTGTATTGATGTGGTCTTGATGGTATCAGTGGGTTGTACATTGAAAATCCACTTCCATTTCTTGTTCCATGAACCAAATTCCAAGTTAGGTGTTGATTTGTTTTCTTTAAGCTCTCCCACCAATGATTTTTTTGAGAGACATTCATTAGTGTTGTGCCAGGGGATTTTGTGGAACTCACAAAACTTTTATGTCCTTATTGAACTTCCCATCACCCTTAATATTCGATATCTTGCACTAGTTTTCTTTAGATTGACTCTCCTTGTTTTTTCCTTCATTTGGATTGTGTTTTCCATGCTTCTATTGTTGCGTATTTGCAAACCTGAACTCTTGCTTACTCCACTGCTTGAAATTTTACTCAGTTTTGACTGCATATATGTTAGTATCTCTGAGTGAAGATATATCCAATAAATCCAACTTTATTTGGATGTATCTTTTTAGGCCATTGCGGTACTTCAAAACTAGGTGTCACTCAGAGTCACTCATACCCAACTTTGATCATAAGGTATGGAAGATGTTCATGTACTCCAACATCAACTTGTCCCTTTCTTGATGCAGAGACATCTATATCATATACCTTCATCAAAACTTCCAACAGGGTAGAAATCATCATTGAGAGCATCCACAAGGGTTTCCTAGGTGTTTTTTCTCGAGAATGGTGGATATTTATCCATAGTTTAACTCTTCGAGTAACCTTCACACCAAGATATGACACAGGGACGAGATTTAAGGAATTCGAAAGTGATGTTTTCTCCATTGGAAGTTTTTTGGACTGAGTAATAACCTTCTAGCAGATTCAACCATTTTTCTAAAGCATCTACATCTATTTCTCCTTCAAATAATGGGATATCATATTTGAGTTATACCTTGAAGAATGTTATACCTTCAAATTGTCTACTTGTAGAATATTCCTCAGTCACCATCGGTAGTCATTGTAGGATCTAAGAAAAGTTTTTCATCATCTTTTTTCTCTATCATATGAGGGATTCCTCAAGCAACATCTTAAAATTATTGCCTACTTTGTCATCTCTCTCTTCTTCTTCCATGGGAAGTCGCTTAGATAGTCAAGAGAAGCGATCGTCTAACAAAACTAGCTCGAGACCCAACTCTTTATAACAGGAAGAAAATTATTTTGATAGTGATGGTCCATATTACATTGAGAACAAAATGAGATACGAACAAAACTATAGCACAGAGCACAAAAAAATAGTGAAACTCAACTTCTATTAATGAATAAAATTGAAAGAGACTATAGAACACAAACTGGCTAGAATGGTGGTTGATTATCTCTAAAGAGAAAGAGATGCTAGCTTACACTTATTCACAAGTAAACGTTACTTCACACTCCATTTCCTGCTCAAAGGACATCGTTCACCTCTATTATATATGAGAGAGTGAGAGGAGAATAATTCCCATGATGCAAGTAGGATGAATGGGTATAAGTTTAAAAAATTCCATAGACATGTGAAACGCTAGGACTTCTTAGTACTATTGTAGCATGTGCAGGCTTAATTGCGGAGTTTTAAGGAGATGGAATTACGTCACATTCCCCATCAATAGAGTGAAAATTCATGGTTTATCAAAACCAAAGCCTCCAAAAGTTGATTGAATGAAAAAGGTGGATGGCCACCAAAATCCAAGTGGATCATTAGGATACTGGTTTTTCTTACAAATCATTAATGGTTTCACATGCCTTGATAAGTGGTTTGTTAAGCCCTTTTAGCAATGTGAAGCCCATAACAAGTCATCGCACTACATGCCCTGACAAGTGGTTTGTTAGGCCCTTTGAGCAATGCAAAGCCCATAACAAGTCATCCCACATCTAGTGCAAATCCACCTATCGCATCGTGGAGGGTAATTAATTGGTGTGCATGTCCATGATGTGAAATGCATCGGGCAACATTGATCTATCTTGTCTCAATGCACCATGATGTGGGTTGTTGATTGGCATATTAATGGTTTGCAACCCTCCTTTGAGCGCTCTATCCCATGGTTCTATCCCCTCGGTGCTACTTAAGCCACCCAATGATATAATAAATACCTTTTTACTCTATTATATGCTCCTTTTTCTCTCAATAAGCTCCTTTAACCCTTTTTTAAAGACCAGATGCTTTTTTGAAGCTCTCTCTTTCAAACATTTAATTCTTGGGCTTATTTCTTTACATAACAATCTTGAAATTTGTCCCTATTTCATGTAAAAGCTAAAAATTAAACAATTTAACCCACAATTTGCTAACTACCCCTCCAAAATTTGGCATTGTACAAATTCACTATTATCAAAATCACCTAAACAATTCCACCCACAATTTGCTAACTACCCCTCCAAAATTTGGCATTGTAAAAATTCATTGTTATCAACATCATCTAAACAATTCAACCCACAATTTACTAACTACCCCTCCAAAATTTGGCATTGTACAAATTCAAGTGTTATCAAAATTACCTAAAATGAAAATCTAATATCATCAAAATGACAATAGCAAAGAAATAACTAAAATCATAATGCACTTGTTTGCACTATCCTTTTGAAAAATGCACTTTTATTTTTGTTGACAATGATCACCAGAGATCACCTCAAAAGAAAATTTGTGCCCATTGAAATGTTTCTATGCAACATCATTTATTTTACTATTTAGTTTTTCTAACTCTATTTAGATAAATAATAAAAAATAGTGCGTTAGCTTGAATATGACTACAAAATTGGGATACAAAACTGATCATGTTGTCCATTAAAATCTCCGAAAAATACTGAAAATCTTAATTTGAGAAAATACTGACCACCATCCCATAGACTATCTGGAGTCCTGCAAACAAATATGGGCACAGGTTACTCACTTACTTGGATCAAATCTCAACAAACTGGCGTTTTCAGATCAATCCTATTTTTGGAAGCAGAAAAATGATTATTTAATGATAAATAAAACAGATAAAATGCGAGAAGCCCTAAGATTATAGCGTCCCAGACCATAATATTGCCCTCCCGCGGAGCTCCGCTAACACCTGCAGGGGCGTCATCTTTCAGCCTCCTCAGATCAGTCGTTAATCTCTTCGTGCAAGCAGTCGACATCCTGCCGCTCTCGACTCTTTAATTACCGCGTTGTTAGCGAAGGAAAGTTCGAGAAGAAGAAAAGAACTCCAATGACTCTAGGTGATTATAATTATGGTGAATATCTAGTTTTTTTTTTTTTTTTATATAACTAGCACAGCCATATAATTGTGGTTGATCAATGCCGAAACGCTACATAATTGTGGTTGATCAACGTCGAAATGTTGATAAGATGAAAAGAATCCTTAAAAGAATATATTAAATTTTATTATTGATTAACAAATAAATGGTTGCTCTTCATTTATCTGGTGTTAATATTTTAATTTCTGTTAATCACTTACGTGGCAATCAATTAGCTATCAAAGTAATTTTTAAATATGATTAGGTAAATGTAAAAAAGAAAACAGATAAACAGATGTCTTTATAATAGCTAGGAAGTTAATGATTGAAATCAGAGCCATTTATTTTGTGTGACTACTAAGAATATTCCAGCCATATTTAATCTTGTCCATAGAAAACTTATTAAGCACTAAACACCTCTTAAATCTGC
>ML787102.1:510613-532981 GCA_009831015.1 Picea engelmannii
GTTTGTCCACCCAAAGAATATGTGTTTTATATTATATAGAGATTAAGGTGAACTATGGAGATTGATATCATACTATCATTTTTAATCCATATCTCATTGTTCATAGTTTGTCCACCTAAAGCATATGTGTTTTACATTATATATAGATTAAGGTAAGCTATGCAGATTGGTATCGTATTATCATTGTTAGTGATAGCATGTTGTGCCATATAAAATGCCATTTTCATGAAAACTTAATATGGTTGCATATGAGGTAATTAAGGTATGTAGATTGTTATATATAATTATACCATAGTTATTAGGGATAATATGTAGTGTTATATCAAATATATAAAATAGTATTTTTATGGGAAATTAATATGGTTTTATAAGGAGCATATGAGGTAATTAAGGTATGTAGATTGTTATATATAATTATACCATAGTTATTAGGGATAATATGTAGTGTTATATCAAATATATAAAATAGTATTTTTATGGGAAATTAATATGGTTTTATAAGGAGCTTTTAGATGAATCTCCTTAATCCTCTAACTATATCAAAATGTGATTGAAGTGATTAATGATCTAAAGGCTACTCAAAATTAAACGTGGTTTTTGAAGCATAATTTCAATCTTAAGTACCGCCTCGATGACTCATACAAAATTTTTGTGGAGTGTCTACAGATTTTGATTTCCAACAACTATGCTTTGGAAATTGGCCATGGAGAGATAAGAAATGGGAAGGCCATGATTTGATGATATACAAGATGGATATGAAATATAAATGGACTTCTTTGAATCCGTCCCTATAAGGTTGACTAAATAATCTCTAAAAATTAAAATATAAACATAAAACATGGTTGTTTAGGCTTCCGACTATCTAGAAACCTATTTAAAACCTGAAAAAACATTATATGCTTGGTACCTTACCTTGGAGAGGCTACCCTTTGATAAAATATTAAATTACCTAAGAATTCATAGCCATAGATGTCCTCATTCCAAACAAATTGAAACCTTGAATCATAAGTTTTTGTTCTACGTGCGTGAAAAATAGTATTTATCATAGACAATGTCTCCATGAAAACAATTACTACCTACTTATTTCCCCATAAGTTGTGAAACACCCCACTGCTCGAGTGATCCAAAAACTCACCTTCATGAGGATATTTAGAAAATATGGTACCTTACGAAAATAATGAGCATACTAGTGTAATTTCAGTAACAAGAAACATGTAGGACTCAAAAATAAATCATAACTAGTCATGCACAATAATTAATAATAGATAGTATGTTTTAAACATATTACAAAGATAAATGAAATACACAATAGAAAAATCAGAAACATGTAGAGATTTATGTTTTAAAAATAGTGTCACTAACTAGCTACATATGTCGGACGTTCCAACCAACCTTAGAAAAAATTGTTCTAGATTATCAACAACAAGTCACCCCAGCAAAGGATATGAATATAGAAGAATGGGTCCTAGTTTGATTTTATTTTTTCCAACCAGTCTGGATAGTCAAATCTCACAGTTTCTCAATCATACAACAATCCCAGTTTACCAACTTTATTTCCCATTAGCATGCACAACCCAAGAGCATGAACCCCCTTCACTGCCACATAATCAAGTTGTTCTCCTCGATTGAGGTTTCTGCGGCTACTGGTAAGAAAATATAGAAACTTCAAAGATTCTCATTTGTAGATGGTCTTGGCATTACTGTCAACATTATCATGCAAATAGGAATAAAATCCTTGTTGGAACACCAATATCCCCTACAACCAAAGCACATGTCTCACTACATCCAACAACTCGTCTCCCCATGAACACAACTAGATCCAACATTAGAAAGAAGGAAAGTCATGATGAACAAGCCCCAGGTGGCCAAAATGAACGAGAAACAACCATATGGAAAACAACGTAACCCCCAAACAATCCACATGAATGGTTTATATAACTTTCAAGGCATAATGTTGCCTCTCCAAGAGACTCACATGACCCTTCCCTTCCTCACTAAAATCAAGGGTAAAAATAAAATTATAAAAATATAAAGGCCCAGACCTCCATTCCCATCTCTTGTGGAATCATAGCCCCCTATAAATCTTGTCCTTTTTAGTCTCGTAGCCAATTATGTATTTAATTATTAAAAGTATTCAAACTATTACATTCCCTAGACTCTTCATCCTGTTCAATTGTTCAACAACCCCGTCCTATCATCAATAAATAAAATTGCATTATTAATACGAGGACTCAAAATCATGGTATTACATTCCACTTCCCATTATTTTGGCACTGACCTCAGTCCATATACAAAAGAGAAATCAAAATTTCAAAAGTATTCAAAACATTACGGGTAATCATCCCACATAACATCTTCATTCTCGCAAACAACATATTCAGGATCATAGTAGGTCCACTGAATGTTTACCAGTTCTATGACTCCATTCTGGAGCACCTTGAACTTTCTGTCCAATATGCACACTAGTTGAACCTGAAAGTCTCTCCTTCTAAATCCACCTGAAAAAAAAATTAGCCAATAACATGGTTAAGATCATGCACATGCTTCTTCTACAAACATACATGGAAGACATTATGTGCATGCATGGAAGTAGGCAATGAAAACATGTATTCAACTGGCCCTATTGTGTCCAATATCTAAAATGGACCATAGAATGTGGCTACTAACTTGGTACAATTTTCCAACTTCAATAAGCTCTTCTTGGGATTCATTTTCAAGAGTACATGCTCTCCCACTTTAAATTCTTTAACTATCTTGTTCTTATCTACATAACTCTTCTGTCTATATTGTGTTGCTTTCAAATTCTTCTTAATATTGACCATTTATTCTATCATCTCCTTGAGCAATTCAAGCCCAAGTACTACTTTGTCTGCTAGGTTATCCCAACTTATTGGAGTATTGCATTTTCTATGATACAAATATTCAAACGGGATCATGTTCAACAAAACTTGATAGTCATTATTGTAGGAAAAATCAACTAAATGCAAGTAATCTTCCCACTTAGATGGCTTATCCATCACATACAATCTCAACATGTATTCAATTACTTGATGGACTGTCTCTCTCTCTGGCCATCTTACTATGGATGGCATGTTATACTAAAGTTCACTTTTGTACCAAATATCTTAAATAATCCCCTCCAAAAGTTTGAATAAAACTTTGTCTCATTGTTTGAAACAACTGCCTTACGTATTCCATTCAACCTAGCAATTTCCCTCATACAAATTTCTACAATATTAGTTGTTGTATTAGTCATCTTCACTGGAACGCAATGAGTATCCTTGGTCAATTTATCTACCACTACTATGATGGAATCATGTTTCCTTCTTGTTCTAAGAAACTTAGTAATAAAATCAATGGTCACTACTTCCCATTTCCTATATTTAATTGGAAATGGTTGTAGAAAACTCATTGGGTGTCTACACTTAACTTGCAGTCTCTGACATTCCATATGTCTCACAATGTAATCAACAACATCCTTCTTTGTTCCTGGCCAAACGTACTAGTTTTTTATTGCTGCAATTGTTTTCTGATAACTGAGGTGTTCGACATATGGAACCTTGTGCATTTCATTTAGCACTATATTCTAAATTTTCCCAAAACAAGGAACATAGATTATGTTCTTATGCATAAGTATCCCATCTTCTCTGATATTATACTCCTTGAATTTCTATTGTACATCTTCCTCCTATAATATTTCTTTTGCAGGTAGGTAATGTTGATCTGTAACAACATCATCTAAAATTGTTCCCTTTAGATCCATCTGGTGCATACTAATGGTTTTAGCATGCATGCGATGTACTCTTCCACTAATTTCATCAACAACTTTATTCTATTTTCCTTTGATATGTTTGATATCAAAGTAGTACTCAGTTCATAATTCCATCCATCTCGTCTTCCTAGCATTTAAAGTTGGTTGTTCCAAAAGATATTTTAGAACACAATGGTTTGTCTTCAAGTCAATCCCCATAAAGTAATTCCTTCACATATTCAATGAATGGACTAGGAATCATGCTCCAAATCATGTGTGGAATAATTCCTCTCATGTTCTTTAATATTTATAGGTTCATACCCAATGACATTCCCATTCTGAGTGAGGACTCCAATAAGTCCTTATATGCATGCATCTAAACATACCACAAAATTCTCCTTGGGGTTATATATCTTCAATATGGGTGCACTAGTGAGTAATTATTTTATCAAATATAAAATTGTATTCACATTATGCTATCCATTCAAAATAAATTCTCTTATTTTGTAAATATTTGATGGGATCAGAAATTTTAGAGAATCGTGCTATAAATATCATGTAGTATTTGGCTAAATCCATGAAAGATCTCACTTCTAAAACATTCCTATTTGTTGTCCATCCCCTAGTGGATTCGATCTTCATTGGCTCTACTGTTATACCTTATTGTAAAATAATCTATTCGAAATAATGGATCTTCTCTTGGTAAAAAAAGCACTTACTAATCTTGGAATAAATTTGATGTTCCCTTAATACGTGTAGTACCAACCTCATGTGATGTTCATGCTTTTCTTTGAATTTAGAATAAATAATCATGTCATCCAAGAACACTATGACAAACTTATCCATATAATTTTTGAATATGTCATTCATTAAGAACACAAATATAGATGGTGAATTGGTCAATTCAAATGACACCACTACAAATTCATAATTCTCATACATGGTGCTAAAAGTTGTCTTACTGATGTCTTCTTCCTTTATTCTCAATTGGTGATATCCTGATCTCAACTCTATTTTTGAAAATATATTTACTCCTCCTAGTTGGTTAAAGAGGTCATCAATCTTAGGTAGATGGTACTTGTTCTTCAGAGTGGATTTTTTCAACTGTATAAAGTCAACACACAACCTCAATGTCCCATATTTCTTTTTCACAAAGACTACTGGTTCTCGCCAAGGTGAAACACTTGGGCATATCTATCCCTTCTTAAAAAATTATTCTAGTTGCATTTGTAATTCCCTTAATTATGGTGTACCCATTCTCTACTGAGTGTTTGATACTAAGGAAGCTCCTAGAACTAAAACAATAGAGAAATTTATATCCCTCCTTGTTGGAAATCCTAGTATTTCTTAAAATACATTCGCGAACACATTAAATACTAGAAAATATTCAAGTCTTGGATATTTAGACTATTAGGGTTCCTTCACATGAGCTGCATACAACTGACATCCTTTCTTGGAACATATCTTCAGTTGCAAGGTTGAAATTGTTAGAATATAGAAGATAGTGTTCTCATTTTACCATTGACGATACCCTCATCATGCAACCATAGGCCGAAGCCACCCTCCGAGCACCTTAACCTTGACTGAGAATTACTCTGGAAGCAAACCCTAGGCTAGATAGCCAAACAAGGTGTAGCTCATCTTTCTCCAAGGATAGTGCACCAACAATAGCTGATTAGATAGTCCAAACCCTAGCCAAGAGATAGTCCAAGCTAATACTGAAAACTAGATGTTGTTGTAGCTGCACCTACAACCCTCCTCCACATGTGCACACCAAACTGGGAATTGCAGTGCGCACCAAATTGGGAACTGCAGTTATGAGATATGTCAAAATGAGAATTGGTGCCCTGTATTTATACTGGTTACGCCAGATTTGTTGGGTCCGACTTCTCCTTCTGGATATGTGTCTGTTCAATATATTATTATTATTTCTGGCTTACTTCTTCTCTTAGAGGCTAATAACCTAATATAAATTATCTTCTTGAGCTGAAAAGGCTTATAGGGTTATTAGCCAACTCATTAGGGTTTTCTCTTTCTTTCCGGAGTCTTCTATTCTCATCAAGTTCACACGTGGGGGTAAATATCTCGCACAGCTACCATAATATTAACACTCCCTCCTAGCTAGGGAGGTATTATAGGTAATGGTCTTGAGCACAAAAATATACCATTTACCCGGTAGCATCAATATAGTCGTCTAGACTATCTCATGACTAGATCATGAGCATCACCATCACCATCAATTGCATCATCTCTCGAAACCATACTTCATCTGAGTAATTAGACATGATGTTGGATAAGTCACTCACACCATAGAGTGATACAAGAGCCACTCTTATAATCTAGAGGAGTAAATGTTCTGAACCAATTTTTGTTTGGAAAATCTTTGTTCATCATTCGTCTGAATGGTGATTATTTTCAATAAATTGTTGATAGTCTTTAAGGTAGTTAGATCATAAATAGAACACAACTGTGTCTATCCATAGTAGTACATAACTACAATCCAGTGGTTCACTACCACACCAAGTAACACACAAGTACTTGATCAACAACGTATAGTCATGAACAATGGAACATATCCACTACAATAGTCTTCATCTACTGTCATACAGTCTTCATAACAAACATCTAATAGAAACCTTCATAGAAACAATGTTATGATATATACTGAATTATTTGGGCCAATCTTTAACTCACATCTGTGGGCTCTGAAAGAATATTTGCCTCATGAACAATGGAACATAACCACCATAGTAGTCTATATCTACTATCTTCATAACAAACATCTAATAGAAACCTGCACAGAAACGATGTTATGATATAAATTGAATTATCTGGGCCAATATTTCACTCACGTCTGTGAGATATGAAAGAATATATGCCCTCAGAGTATAACAATGAGATATCTGGACTATTCTTCTCAAACAAGGAAGAATAACTATCTTGTCTTCTGAACATGGACCATTCCTCACCCTGGGCCATTCTTCCTACACTAATCAAAGTGCACCCTATAGAGAATGTATAACCCTAAGGAATGCTGAGTCTGGACCATTCCCCACCCTGGGCCATTCCTCCTACACTAATCAAAGTGCACCCTGGAGAGAATGTATAAACCCTAAGGAATGTCTGTCCCTGATTGTTGAGCCTGGACCATTCCCCACCCTAGGCCATTCCTCCTACACTAATCAAAGTGCACCCTTGAGAGAATGTACAAACCCTAAGGAATGATTGTCTGGACCATTTCCTCTATTAACCAAAAGAGGAAAAGAATGTCCTGCATCAACCTCCAAAACAGACCGTTCCTCATGTTAACCACAATGAGAAATCATTGTCCGGCGAGGCATGCCAGTCTTCTTGAGTAACCCTCAAGAAGAGAGACTACCCTAGACCACTGAACATGTTAACCACAGTGGAAAGTTGATGTCTATGATACATCATCAATCAGACTACTTCCCATGTTAACCACAATGGAAAGTGACTGTTTGTCAGAAGTCTCAATCCACTTTCCGAACAGGAAAACATTTGTCCAAAACGGACTATTTTTCAATTTTACATACTGAATGTTTTCAATAATGTTTTCACTACTCCCTCCTAACTTGGAGAGTCATTTCTTCATTTTTCAATAAGAAGGAAGTTGTTTCCACGAGCTCCAGCTTGATTACACAAACTCTTTCATCTTAGATAGAAGCTTTACCAAAATGTCTGCGTATCTTCTCATCTGTGGAGATATGTATTGGAGAGATCATTTTCTCCTTTCTGGACTTCATCATGGATAATGTAATGTTTGATTTCAATTGTACTTTAGTCTGGAACACTGTGAAGGCTTCATGTAGATATGAACAATAGAGTATATCATAGTTGGAAAACTGGAACATATCCATGTGGCACTTCTTCTGTCATCATGAGATCTGATCTACTGAGTAGTCATCTTGATGTTATAGGAAATCTTCACCACGCTTCTGCTGTGCACTGGAGGTTCTCCACCAAGTTATCTTCTTTTATCTGCATATAAAAGTATCTTTCTGGTATGCCTCAAATTATTGAGATTGCTCTTCATACGCTCTTTATTCAATTTCTCTGGAAAACATTCTTTGCATTCATCTGATGTAGAACTCCAACTCATGGATGTTGCGGATGATATAATGACTCATGTAGTGATATGTCTGGTGTACTAGAACAAGTAATCATCATAGTCTTCTCCCTCCATCTGGGAGAACCTCTAGTTCTATATCTTCGCAATGTTATCATTCATAAGTCTTCCATACACTGTTCTTCATCATGACTTTTAGTTCCTCTGATTGATTGCTTTTATTGAGTTTATATCAGGCTGACAGTCTTATGATTCTTGATACAATGACTGGTTGTTCTGGCTTTTCTTTCTTTCTTGGAATCTTCATGTGTTTCTTTAGTTCTCGAGTTTATAGATTTCATGCTCTAGATATTCCATTTCTTCCTTTCATCATAGGATCATGGATCTGGATGGACAACCAGGAATACTTTAAGGCTTCTCTTCGAATAAGTCTTCTTCTGCGTTTGAGCTGAACACGTATTGTTTTTCATGGCTACTACCATGGATATATATACTTCATCATCTTCAATGGATCATAGGATTAACTCCCTCCTAACCCTTCCTTCATGTAGGGGTGCATATAATCATCTCCCTCCGTCTAACATAGTCTACGCTTCCATCTGCATCCTTATTGTCTTCTGTAATATATAATTGTCTCTCTTGTCTAACAGAGTCCATGCTTCCGTCTTGTTATCTTCTACAAAACGTCATAACTCTTTTTCCAATTTCCTCTCGGTTGTTGACTTCTTTCTGTCTTTTCTTCTTCTAAGTCTTTTCATGATTGATTCAGCTTAGTATCTTTCACGTGATTTGTATTTCATCCTTTCATGTGTATTATCTATTGATATCTATTTTGATCTTGTTTGTTCTTTCATAGGTATAGTTCTTCTTGGAACACATTATCTTCGAAGAGATAGATATACTAGATATGTATAGAGACGATGCAAACAAGATATGTACAAGAAATAAGGGGAGTGTTGTTTCCTTTTTAGAAGAAGAAGTCTCTTCCATCCTGCTTAGTCTTCTTTGTATGTTCCTTTTCTTCGGCAATCGATGCTTCATGTTTCTCCTTCCTTTTCTTTAGCTTGGGACACTGATTCTTGTAGTGACCATACTTTTGACAGTTGAAGCATTGTACTTTTGAAATGTCTTTCTCTTGATTTGGCTTCCTCCTTGAGACAAACTTTCTTTTGTTCCTGAAGTTCTTGAATCTTATTGTGAAATCTTGATCATCATACTTCTTTTGGGGTTTCTCTCTTGCATTGATCCTTGATTCTTCTTGAGCACAACAAGTCCAAAGTTCTTCAAATGTCAGGTACTCCTTCCTTGTGTTCATGCTTGCGGAAAATGCATCCCATGTCTTGGGAAGACCATTGAGTACTATGTTCACCAATTCCTTCTCTGAAGTGATCTCTTCAATAGCTTGTAGTTTATCTCTTATCTGTGATATTCTTACAAAGTATGATGTTATGATGTCATCATCATTCATCTTTATGTCACTGAGCTCATTCTTCAGACTCATAACTTGTCCAATGTTTCTGACTGAGAAGATATTTGTTAGGGCATCGTACATCTTCTTCGATGAGTCAGGATGGGAGATGTAGGGTATCAAGTGGTATTTTATGGAATCCACTATGATGCTCATGGCAATGATGTCAACATCTTTGAACTTCTCCATAGTTACGACATTCTACGGTTCCTTCTCTTCTCCTTCTTCAAACTCTGGCTTCACGATCTTTCCTTTCACAATATCTAGTACTTTATTCTTGGCAAGGATGAGGTCAATCCTTGTCTTCCACGCTTTAAAGTTAGAGGCTCCATCTAACTTGTTCTCAGACTTCATAGAGTTAGTCATGGCTGCTTGACTTGGTCAAACCCTAGATTTGACCAGAAATTCAAACTTCACGTCTTGGCTTGCTGAGAGTATCAGGAGATGTGCTAGTCTAGGGTGTGCTAATCTTTCCGGAGATTAGGCCAATATTTTCACTTAAGGTGCTTCAACAAGAGGTTTAAGGTTTATGCAACTACTCCTACTAGTAACCCTAGTGGCAGTGTCTTGGAAGCTGCTTCTGCTAGTAACCCTAGTGACAGTTCCTCAATGAGCTCAATATCCTAGCGGCTATGTTTCCTTCCAGTGTTTAGACTGAATAAAGGAGGTGTGGGCACATAACCTATTAGAATATAGAAGATAGTGTGCTCATTTTACCATTGATGATACCCTTGTCACCCAACCATAGGCCGAAGCCACCCTCTTAGCACCTTAACCTTGACTGAGAATTACTCCAGAAGCAAACCCTAGGCTAGATAGCCAAAAAAGGTGTAGTGCATCTTCCTCTAAGGACAGTGCACCAACAATAGCTGATCAGATAGTCCAAACCCTAGCCAAGAGATAGTCCAATCCAATACTAAAAACTCGCTTCTACTGTAGCTACAGCTGCAGCCCTCCTCCACATGTGCACACCAAATTGGGAATTGCAGTGTGCACCAAACTGGGAACTGCAGTTCTGAGATATGTCAAAATGAGAACTGGCACCCTGTATTTATACTGGTTCTGCCAGATTTGCTGGGGCCAACTTCTCCTTCTAGATATGTGTCTTTTCAGTATATTATTATTATTTCTGGCTGACATCTTCTCTTGGAGGCTAATAACCTAATATAAATTATCTTCTTGAGCCGACAAGGCTTCTAGGGTTATTAGCCAACTCATTAAGGTCTTATCTTTCTTTCTGGAGTCTTCTATTCTCGTCAGGTTCACATGTGGAGGTAAATACCTCCCACAACTACCATAATATTAACAGAAATCTCCCTAATGGATATGGATCTTAGAATTCCTTTCAGAGTGCTTTGCTTAATCTCTTCATTAAGACATGTTAATGTCTTAGTATGGAAATCCATGACAACATGATTATTTTCCAACCGATGCATTCCAATAAGGATATCAAAGTATCCTAAAGGAATGATGGTCAACCTTGGCATACACTCCATTCATATTTATTGGAAAATTTCTCATAGTCTCTATGATGCTTCTTTTGGTTATAGTCGTTAATTGAACCAACAATGATATTTCAATTTTTATTTTCTTAAAATGAAATCTTTCCACTATTTTAGGGTCAATGTAACTATGGATTTCTCTGGAATCAATTAAAATAGAAATAGGTTGATTTTTTATTTTACCTTCCACCTTAATCACATGGGGCTGATGTTCATATTTTCAATCTTCCATAGTTTCATAGATCCTTGGACTAGTTCTACCCATATCTTCCACCATACTAGCCTATTGGATGTTGTTTAGTGTCCTTTTATTACCCTGTATGTGGGGGAGATCCTTGTACATGTGATCTTATTTGCAATCCCAATGCTTGATAGTTGGTTTTCCCATTTTCCCTAAGGTTTCTTCCTTATCAGAGTCATTTTTATGTCGATCTTTCTTATTTGTGCTAGGATTATGCCTACTGGAGGGATGTTTGAATACCTTCCTTCTTTGATCAAAATTCTCCTTGTTTTTATCCTTCCAAGAGTTATGAAAATATTATTTTCCTTTTCCTTTCTCATATAGATGCTTGACCCTTCTAATGTCCTATGTCAAGGTATTGGGTTCATCATATTGAATTTTATGTTTATGGAAAGAGGGAAGTCCACTCAGAAACATATGTATATTCACCTTCTCATCCTTAAAAAACACACATACTTATACAATCCCAAGAAGTCATTTTCATATTCTCTCATGGTCATTCTTTCCAAACAAATTTCAAAGAAATATTTCATATTCCTATCATAACAGTTCTCTGAAAGATACTCCTATTGAAATTATTTATTGAACTACTTTCAAGTAATCCTATTATAGTTAAGGTAATCAACTTACTTCAACTAATCCCACCACATAATATATTTTCCATGCAAATAGTATGTGGAAATCTCGGCTTCTAGGTTGGATGCATAGTTTTTCAACTGAAAATACTTTCTGATTCCAAGAAACTAGGATTCAACATCATTTTTCCTTTCTCTTCCACCATCAAAGGATGGTGGCTTAAGATTCCTAAGCTCTCCTTGTAAAATTTCCAACTTGTATATTCTTCTTTTATTTCTAAAAGGAGACACTTTCATCCTACTCCTTGACTCTTCATATGTATAAAATATTATGACTGAGTGAGTAGGGGACTATTGTCTCTGGGTCCTTATAGCAATTCTTAAGTGACTTGATCTTCTACAACTATCCCTCCTTATATGATATCTTCCTTCTTCCTCATGTCTTGGACCTAATCCATTCCCTACCTACCTCTGCAACTACTTTAGTAGTTGCATCATCGGAGCATTTATCTGCTTCTATTATCTCACCATCTTCTCATTTTCTTCTTTTATAACTATTCACTTTAATTATCAATATTCTCATAGGCTCTACCAATTTTCTTGGTTCCACTATGCTCCTGTGTCCATTAGATTATGTCTATGCATTACCAAAATTGATATTTTGAACTTTGGCTTCACTCTCATGACTAAAGTATGCTTCTGCATATTTCATGACTTTATTATTTAATCTTGGCTTGAAATAATATCCTTATATCCATTAACTCTAAATAATTTGCAAGAAATCATTTAAAGTTGCATGGGATTCTTCTTCTCGATATATCAAGAAATATATCATAGTTCTACAAATTCTAATATTTCTATATTACTCTCCTATGAATTATCTTTCCAATGACTATTCCCATTCCTTAATATGGTCTATGAGAAGAAAGTTATGGCCTCCTAAAACATGCCCGTCTCTTCCTCAAATTACAGTTAATATACAATTTCCATCAAATGACGCTAACTTTATTTTTATTTCACTACTAGTTACTGATAGAATCTGGATCCATGCCTTCCCAAAACCCTAGATCCCTAGATTCTCCACTAACCGAATGGTAAAGATTCCAGGGTTCAAGGTTCCTTCATCTGAATCTAATATCCCATTGATTACGCACACAAGGTTTTTCTAGCTCTCGAATGTCCGAAATATTTGTATGATTAAGGTTTCCATTGAAAGGTTACATTCCTAAAATTAGAGGCCTAAGGAATCCTACATCTATCCATCCACAATAGAAACAACCACAAGCAACTCTAGATTCCCATATGTCTTGATAGTCTCGATTTCATTCAACTAGGTTCTACCTATACCAAACTACCAGATGACATCCAAACATTGATCCGCCTTCACTAGAACGCTTCCAAAAACATGCTTTCACATAGCCTTCCCATGTTATATTTCCAATTTTTCTCACCATACGAGTTTCATATAACACAACACCTATGTCGGCATGACATTTCCATCCACCTAGAATTCACCTTCTACCCCAAGCTCATGGTTCCACCTTGCCTAGTTCCTCATCTGAGAATTCAACAACTACATTTTTGAAAAATAATATTTCTTAGGAATTCCATATCTATGGATTTCCAGATGTTCTATGTTCCACCTCCTAGTTCCACCATCCGGTCTTCCTCTCCAAATCCTACCAACACTGCCTACTAATGGGTACATTGTTGACATGTCCCTCTGACGTGATGTACTACTGACCTGACATATTGATGACGTGGCATATTATTGACATGTCATACTGCTCACATGGAGTATTTTTCACATGTCATACTACTAACATGGCATACTACTGACATGGATCATTATCAATGTCACATACTACCTTTGGCTCTTTTATTAAAAAATCACTTAAAAATAAATTATGATTCACCCTTTAAAAATAAACTTCACTTCCAGGGACTTTGGATGCTCAAATTCCTATATGTCCATGTCCTTCATGTGTCATTTGGCCCTCATTAACAAAAAACTATAGCGACCCTCCAGATACTTGAATTCCTAGATTTCTAGGCCTCACATATGGTATTTTTCCTTTCATGATTCTGCAATACCCTAGATATTCACCCATCCAAACCCATCCAATACCTGAATATCCACCCATTTGGACCCAATGTCTTAGATAAATGACACATAAGGAATTCTTCAGATCCCATGCCTATGAATGGTGGTGGATCCTTGCAGGAAGGGTTGCACTTCCAACTCAAGGCACACGTCATCCAATATCCATCCCTTCACAAAGACAACAAATGTAAGGAACTCTGGATGCTCAGATGCCCAAATCTCCATATCCCTTGCTACCATAATGTCTGCCACCACGACTTGCCACAATGGCCCATCCATAAGGAAAACTTCCATAGTGGCTCCATGTTGTCCACTAGGTCACCTTGCCACATGGATCCTAATAAAGATGATTTCACTATATGAATGATTTTGAAAAGAAAATGTAGTGTCTCCTCCGTCAAGACATTAATGTAAATGAGAAACAATAAAGGATTTTTTTTTGTATGAAACACAGTGAAGCAAATGTTATGGATTAAAATATATTATCAATTACATTTTCTATACCAACAAAATAATTACACAACAAGAATCAAATACAACGTCACAATTGTCATAGACCCGTCAACCACATAAAAGAAACAAGGACATCTACTCGCCCAACCTACCCTGCAAGGTTAAGACCCCAAGACACCTAATCAATGCTCAAGTCTAGGATTCATCTGATTGATTTTGACCATTTAAGGTCTCACGACTCCCGACTATTCTGAGGAACAATGAGGTATCTAATTTCTTTAACCAATCCTAATAAACAATCAAGACTAGATATCAACATTAAATAAATTAAATTAAATCATCTACTCAAGAATTGAACCATTCAAGATTTTACGATCTACTTAACATACCATAACAAATAATCATGCCAAATTATCATCAAGATCTAAGACCAATAATTTCTCAATGCCACAAAATGTCAATCAAATAACAATAACAATTACAATAATAATATCATTTCATTTAATGCCATTTCTTTACTAATTAATTCATTTAATATAGCAAAGTTACTATTATTTTTCCTTTCCTAAGGACTAGATAGAAGGGTCTAAGACTCCAACTTTCCTATTAATCATAAATATATTCAACATAAATTTAGTCACTTCAAAATTTAATTAAATTGGTCCGAAGTAAATCACTCTCAAATATCTTTATATAGTTGATTACTAAGTTTCAATATTGTTAAATCATAACATTCCTAATCCATTACATAATCATAGTTATGGTTTAGGCTACTTATTAATTTAAAAGCAATCCAAGAAAAAGAGAGTTTTATATGAGGTACATAAACCTCTTACTATAATAAGTGTTTTTAAATTTTTAATTAAACGCATTTCTCTTTTTATAAAAACACCAATCCAAGACACTCTTTGATTTTCTTTCTTATTCTGAATTTCTTAGAAGTCAAATAATACACATAGGACAAAATTTAGAAGCTAGGTTTACGATTTATTAAATCTGATCACAATATACACATCGGTCTATAAGTTGTTTAGAGAATAGTTGGATACAACATCCCTTACACAACACTGAAGAGTAAAATAAGAAGACGACCACACAAGGATGGTTATGGAAATCGTTGTTTGTGGAAAATGATGCATGCATCTAACTTCCAGGAGTAGTCTCATCACACAAAACTACAAATATTTAAAATGAGAAATACCTAATTATATTTGGCCGCGACCATATCAAGACTGCTCTTTAGACATACAACTTTATGCAGTGGTCGATGAAACTCAAACTTGGCCGCGACCATATCAAGACTGCTCTTTAGACTGCTCTTTAGACATACAACTTTATGTACTATTGAACACTACAACGTTTCTGCGAATTCTATTCTTAGAATCACATTTGAATACACGACCGTCATAAGGATAATCCTCCCAAGTTTCAATTTAATACCATAGAGTTATTACAATTTTTAAGTTCCAGTAAAGAAAATTAAAGCTATAATTGTAGAAAAACTTAATTCATGATTTTGCAATATTATTATTCAACGACCAATAAAATCTTAACTTCCGATTTCAAATAAACTTACGGAGATTAAGGAGATCCTAAATTTTTGGGACCGTGAAAAATTTATCTCTGGATTTGTAGATTGATTTCATAGTGGAAAATGGAGTTCAACTCCAAACCTTGAAATTTAATTATGATGACTAAACAAACTTCAAAATTCTGAGTTGTATTAGTTTACAGTGAAAAATGAAAATACTTTACTTGGTTCTTATATTTAATTTTTGTAACGATTCAAGAGGAAAACAATTTCCATAAATGCGGATTAGCAATATAGTTTAAATGAGGCTACGCTTTTCTAGACAGGATTTCAATTAAATTTCATAAAGTTTGTACGGATATCAAATTTTGGATCTTCAAAAATACAAAGCCTATAAATTTCTAAATTTCCGATTTGGCAATTGATAGTATAAGACCCAACTTTTAATTTACAAATTCTGTTTTGATTCTACAACATCCATAAACTCAAATTTGAAATTGCAACGATTTTATATAACACCCAACTTTTAATAACAAGCTATGTTTTAATCCTACAACATTCATAAATTCAATTTCGAAATTGCATCGATTATGTAGTAGACCCAACTTTTAATTACATGTTGCATTTTAATCCTATAGTATCCATAAATTCAATTTCAAAATTGGATCGATTCTGTACCAGACAAAACTTTTAATTACAGGCTGTGTTTTAGTCCTACAATATCCATAAATTTAATTTCGAAATTGCGACCATTCTAAAGCAACCAACTGCAGATCTACATCTCGGATTAGTAATTAAATATACATTGATCATACGAATATCGAGCTAATTGGAAATGCAAATAACTTATATAATGAACCTATGAATTTCTAGAAAACTCTAACGACTACTATACAATATCTAAATTATTTGATTTTCATATGATTTAAAAACTCATACAATGTATTCAATTCAGTAGTTGCAATTAAATTTGCAGCGTTCACAATAAACTAGTCTTCAGAATTTGCTACTTAATCCTTTAGTGATTATACAAATTCTAATTTACAATTCACTATTAATACAATAAAAATTCCAGATATAAATACCAGAACAGATGGTGATAAAGAGTCGATGAAGTCCTTCTATGACTTGTGTTATCTTCTTCTCCCACTTTCTAATCACCAAACTTCACCGGTACCTCCCAACCAATGCTAGGGGTACTCTTATTCTCCCTTAGACCCCCGAGTGGCAAAGGGGCCAAGCACATAACTAGAATACCATAGATCTGAATATTTCCTCGCAAGGAAGACCTCCCACTATATCTCAAGCTTGAATCCCAACTCTCACAAGTAAAACACAGTCAATCCTATTTTGGCAGCATAATAGTAATATTCAAGGTGGGATCCTTTTCAAATATGTCTCCCTTCCTTACTTCATTCCTTCTTCAAGTAGAATAGTTTTCCTCATCAAGGATTGGAACTTCATCATCCATTTGTGTGTCCATGGATCTCCTCCAAGCTTGTTAAGGAATATAGTGAATGCCCGCTCTGATTCCAATTGTTGGACACACCTACCACACTTAGAGGGGGGGTGAATGAGTGTGGGACTCTTTTCAAAAAACTTCCCTCTTACACAAAACTCATTAGTTAGCATTCAACATTTACTCATTATTCATTGTTGTAATTTATAACCAGTTAGATGTGAATATATATCAGCAGCGTATATAAGCAACATATATCATCAATAAGTTATCACCACAAGGAACAAAAAGAACAAAAGATGTATGTACGATTTTATTTTTATTACAGACTACAATCCTTGGGGTTTTTCAGCAAAAACCGAATAGAGTACAACTCTACAAGAGCACCAGTTCTATATGCAAGACTCAACTTACATCCTCAACACCAATTGAGATGAGGCAACAATCCTCCACAGATATCAATCTGTCACAAGTACGCGACCTTTCAGTAGTGCATCCCGCGTGTGTATGTGCCCTGACTCACTAGAGCCTGTGTATGTACGCGAACAGTCTATAATGCAGCATGCGTATACTTATGAGAAACTAGGTTTTTTCTTTGTTTCACATGCTCAGATCCTCTGCAACCAACAATCACATTATTTTTTGTCTTTCACTGTCCAAATTGACCACTAGCCAGTCACAACACATCCAACCTCTCTAGTAGCTTATTCATTCTTCTCAATCACACAATATGAATGCCACTCAAACATGTATAAACAACCAGTATACTATAACCATCATATCAATACTGAATTATAAGAGTGTTTCTCACTCCATCAACCAATTCAAACCACATTATAAAAACCATACCAAGTATGCTTTAAGCATTCACCAAACAAAGAAGAATATCTATCAAGACAACAATATCACTATACCAGAATCTTTGTGGCAAATATGACCCCATAGAGTGAATATATGGAACCTGCTTCAGTCTTCAACAGTCAGTTATTAGCTCAAACACAAATCTCCAGGACTTTATCCATTGTACGCACCCTGTCTTCATACAACCAGTATACTATAACCATCATATCAATATTGAATCATAAGAGTGCTTCCCACTCTATCAACCAACTCAAACCACATCATAACAACCATACGAAGAATGCCTTAATAAACATGTAGAAAGCTTTTGGTATCTTTTTAATCAATAGAAAGAGGATCATTTTAGGTGAGTGATGGTAAAACATAGAAGAATCAACAATTACAACAAGAAAATATAGTACATTCACAAGGGGAGCTAGTTGGGAAAACTACAAGAGAAATCACATTCTAAGGGGGAGAAAGAAACAAAAGGAACTATACTGAAAAAATATGAAGCATATTCCCATCAAGTACCACTTCCGAAGAGAACGGGTAGTTGAACTAATTGTCAATTTGGAATGCATTTCCCCCAGGCAACAAGTTGCAGATATTTTTACAAAACCGCTTCCCATAGAGACATTTGAATATCTCAGATGGATGCTGGGAGTGATATCCCTCTCATATCACCAGTAAAGAAACATAACTTAGGGGGAGCATACATTTTTCACTGATGTAAAAGGATGAGAATTACATATAGAGGGATAGTTTTAGATAGGAAGAGGACAATTATAGATAGAAGGAGAGTTGCATACACGGGAGAACTCTTTCTATTTCTAGAGGATTATATGTTTTTTAGTACAGGGTTTCCATCAACGACAGAGGTAGAATGTTGAATAAACTATTTTTATTGATGTCAAAGGTAAGTAAGTATTCAAATATAAATGTGACTTTAATAAATACAAAAGTGGAAAAGTTAAGTGGAAGTGGAGTTTACATAAAAGTGGATTAAATAAAAAAGGAAAAAGTGAAACTAGAGTACGTAAAAGTGGAGTAAACATGAAAATGGATTAAAAAATGTAAAAGTGAAAATGCACATGGATTTAAAACCCATTGTGGTATTTTAACCATGGTATGTTAAAATGTGAATTAAAAATAAAAAAGGGGGGAAATTATTTATTATTCAATAAAAGTCTTGTATTTTCAATTGAACGTGAGTTTTCATGTACATCTTATGGTAAATTATAAATGGAGAAGGGAGTTATTGATACAGATTATTTTGGGGAATTATATTAAGGAATAAATATAATAGATATAAAACAAAGAAATACACATAGATATGGAAAGGAGCACAATAATACAATAAATAGCATATTCTATTAACGACTTCCTAAAACACAAAAGACTGTAAAATGCAAAAACACACAAGCTAGCTAGAATGGTGGTAGCTTATCTCTGAGAAGAGATGTGTAAGATACACTCATTCGAAAGAAGATAAATACAATGAGGGTCCAACTATCTTTTTAACATAAAACATAAATGAGAAAACCATATACATCCAAAAACCTAACCCCTCGAGATGAAATTCCAAAAGGTGTGTGGGTCCTCATGGTGGTAGTTTTCACATCAACTTCTCGAGGGAATAATGTTTGCATACGATCTCTGTTTGGGATGATTGATAAACACTTGGAAAGGTATAACTAAGGAGTACATATTTCCTTTGGCCTAGCATATTCCTTCAAACAAAATCTAGGTGCTTCCAAGCCCAAAAAATGTCATTTAGGGCCTCAAAGCGACCCTAGAAGTTTGGGACCAAAAAAAATATAAAACAATTGCGAAAATTGAAATTGGTATTTGAGATATCAGAATAGGTGGATGAACACCGCTATCCATGTGGATCATTCATGTCCTATTAGGAAGTAATCATAACCATTGCATCAAGTTCCTGCATCAGATACCGAAACTTCTGTTGAATGTGATTCCTGGTGAGCCACTTGCCCCGATGAAGAAATTTCCCTTATTTGATGATCTAATGGAGTTTGATAATATGTTGGAGGTTTTTATTTGTCTTGGTGTCTAGGATATGATAAATTGTCGCATGTTCGATGCAGGAAGCATTGAGTTTTGTAGGGGAGAACTGTTCGGCCACATTTGAAGTGTCTAGGAGAGTTGGAAAATATGTTCAGAGCAATTCCACATTAAATATAGGGTACAAGAAAAGGAAAGGATGGATACTTAATTCAAAATAATTTTCACCCATAGCCTCGGTGATAGTGTAAGGATAATATCATAGTGGGAGAAACTTCCAATGGGGTCTTATGAAGTGCTCTTTCTGCAAATGCAACCAAACATTTTATCCCACCTAAACATTGTGTGGTACCCAATGTTGATCGTGGCATTGCTTGTACTTGGCATTGGTTTTCTATACAATATCATGAAATTGTTGTTGGATGTGTTGGATGCACTCAACAAATTTTGTTTCTTGATCAACATCATTCTAAGCATTGGAGGATTCTTCTTGTGCGACTGTAATGGGAAGAGCTATGTCAATGGGGACCAATGGTTGGAAACCAAAGCACAGATGAAAAGAAATGTGGCCAATATAATTGCGGAGGGATTTTTTGTAGATATGTTGAACATACGGAAGGCTTTTATCCCATGTGTGTGGATGTTTGGAATTATACATCCTGAGGATATGAACAATCATGCTGTTGACTACCTCTGTTTTTCCATCGGTTTGTGGGTGGAAGGAAATCGATTTGTTCAAGTTGATGTCCATCATCAACCATAGGTTGGACCAAAAACAATTGAGGAACCTACTCTCTTGATCATAGCTAATAGTTTGTGGGAGCCAAAAATGGACCGAAACATGTGTGAAGAAGAGATTGACGGTGCCCCAGGTTATGATGCTCTTCTTGTAGGGTGCCAAAATTACCATCTTACAGAATCGATCAATGACCAAGAAGAAACAGTCATTACCGTGCTTGGTTTAAGGAAGACCAAACATGTAGTCCATGGAGATGGAACCCCAAGGCCTATCTGGAGTAGGAAGAGGGGTGTATATCCCTTTTTTCTTGATCGTGGGCTTGGAAATGGAATAGGTAATATAGGATATGATGTGCTTATGAACATATTGTCAAAGCTTCAACTAATAAAAATATTTTGTAGTATTATCACTATATTTTATACACCAAAATGTCTCGCTTCCTGGGTGTAATGAGCTTCCCAGATCAACTTGGCATGATTTCTTGAAGGAAAACAAAGATGTCTCTAATGGAATAACAATCCATCCTAGAGATGAAAGTCAAGAACTATTTTTCCTACACTCAATGCCTGATAGAGAATAGCGAAGTGAGAGTCGTTATTGTATAATTATGGCCATCGATATGTCTCATTTCCATAGGAGTTAAGAACTGTGGCTAGTGCTACCACTGAGGGATGACTAAGAAAATATACAACATGGTTGGTGATACCCTTCTTGTACTTAATATTCAAGTGGAATTTTTGTAGGTACATGGGACAGTTTTGAGGGCAGTCATTTTGCAACTTTCCTTGTGTCTTAATGAATTACAGAGGCATGTGGTCAGTGTGGATGATTGGTCTAAAGATGAAATATGAAGAAAAAGTTGCATCCTAACTCCTCAGTTTAGACAAAATTGTCAACACCATCAACGAACTTGGTGAAACAATTGTAGAACCAATGATTTTGCAAAAGGTGTTGAGGTCAGTCCCCTTAATATTTGATTCCAATGTTATTTCCATTGAGGAAATGAAGGATATTGATCAGTTAACAAATGGATTAATTGCATGGGATTCTCACTATATATGAAATGAGCACCGAAAAGGAAAAAACATCAAGGAAAGAACAACCTTGAAAATCCTCAAAGAAGATGAAGAACAAGGATCACAAGTCAAGAGATTGCTCTAGATGTGAATCAAACGCATAGGAAGAAATTTTTTTGATAAAACTAAAAAAGGGATCTGGAAAATACAAACCTAAGTTTCCCTTTAATTGCTTTAACTGTGGAAAAGTATGACATTTTTTTGCCAAGTGTCCATATGAGAAAAATGAAAGTGATAATGAATAATACTATAACATAAAGAGAAAACATCATTAACACATAAATACCCACAAATGGGACATGCATGAAAATAAGAACTTTTTTAAGTAGAAGAAGAACCTCTACTCAAAAGGGGTCAATGATTTGTCTAAAGAAAGCATTGAAAGCAGTTTTGATAGTGATAGAGAAGAAACTCTTTTTTATGGAAATCAAAAGAATATTGGTGAAGAAAAAGAAATGATAGATTAAGAAGAAGAGGAAAACATTGAAACAAGTGGATAAGTGGATATTGAATAAAA